>JAMKCH010046110.1:0-12002 GCA_023653785.1 Ophioderma brevispina | reverse complement strand
CCCTCCCTTTGATGCATTTGGGTACGGATGGGCAAATGTGAGGGAATCCAAATTCAAATGCATAGCAGCGCGTATCCCGTTATTGCACTGCGCTCCTTGACACGCTAGCCAGAGTGCTTCACGCAGTTTAAGTAGTTTAATACGAGGGCTTACGCTTTCGGACAAAAACAACTTTGTTCCTACGCCTATTGATAGTGTCTTACTCCACGTAAGGTTTTTAGGACTTTACCAAATCAGGAGCGCGATGGAAAATCCTTAAAAAAAACAACCAATGAACGCTCACTTTTCTCTGGAGTTTGGTTTTTCCGGAGATATTTGAGATTAGTTTCATTAGCATACATTCGCTATGACGGGACTGATCACGTATTCCTCTTGCGCAGTACTAATTTAGATAATATTCTTTTGCAGTTGTGGCACAAAGACTACACCGTGGGAAATACTTACCAGCCCGCCGAAAGGTCAATTGAAGCAGGGACCCTAAGGCGACTGACAAGAGAATAGAGGCATACTGTAATAAATGAGAGTTCATGATGAGCGCGGTAGTACTGCGCAGAGTTTATTCACGCTATATGGCAACACGTCAGACTGCATGAATTAGGACCACGTCCGGTGCCGGCGCTATCATTACAAACGTTTGGGTATATTTCTCTAGCCTGAAATCCTATAACATGCTTACAGTCCAAAGCGAGAGATTTTCCTGCGCAAATACCGGACTTGACCCAAGATCAACTGTTACGCATGCTCATGAACAGAAACGCTCGCGGCGACTGGAAGTATATCGTGGGCTTTTTAAATGTTTACAAAATTGGGTCGCACCTGTAGACCTTTCACCTGTCCTCATGTCACTTGGTGTTATTTCCGGTGGTGTGACTGTCTGTGAAGTAAATTATCGTTCCTCGAAAAGTGCATGTCCCAAAAACAAAAGTTATTTGCCTCCTTTAAGTTATATTCTTCTGAACCTACTCAAAACATTTAAGGAGTTTAGTGGAGGGGCCTATTGTAAAATTTGGTGATATTTCATGTAAATTTCGGCAACCACTTTTAAACGTAGATTAACTGGTGTTTCTGACTTATCAGAAGACGATGTTGCCAGTTTCTGTTGACGTTTAGGTGACCTGACACAAAGGTCAAAGGTCAAAATGTCATACATCGTCCAAAGTATATCAACCTTGGTACCAAAATGTGGCAAATTTCACAAGGAATTTGATATGACATTGATTTTGTTTCTTTGAAAATTAAAAAAAGAAAAAACCTAAAAAATTAAAAAAAAAATGCATAAAATTGCCTTTTATGCACGCCCAGTTCTGGCCAAAGCAAGAGTTGGGCCTCAAGTTCTCGCACAATGTAGTCATCGGTAAACACTCTACTTCTGTTTAAATGTAGAATGAAAAACCCTAACCAATCCCCATTATTTCTTGCTAGTAGCCTAAACCCATGGGTAGTAAAGTAAGCAAGTGTTTTGTAAAAATGGAAGAGCGAAAAATGATCGATGCTAGTCTTATACCAAATCCAGGGAACGAATCGTCGTATTACCGTGAAAAACCACCCGATGCGGCATGTCAGAGACAAACGTATGTATACTAGATTACAGTCTCAGTTCCAATGTATGATGTTTTCATTATTTTATGATCCCATCCAGGAGACGGGAATAGTCTCGGTCTCTAAAGGCAGACAAGTAGTAAAGTCACCTATTACCCGGGGGGGGGGGGGGGTCTCAAGTTGGGTTGGGGTAGGGACGTGACCCCGGAAGTAGTACCCATAGCTACCAACTTTTTTTGCCAAAAAGGGAACCATAGCTTTACCAGATATGCACATGTTGGGCCACATTTTGAAAATTATTTCCCTTTTTTCATCCAAATGTGGACAAGTTTTACTTCAGATTGAGAAAAATTTTGACTAATTTTTTCCAAACAATATTTAGAAAAATTGGGTTTCCGAGTGAGAAAATATGAAAAAAGACCATATACCCAAAATTGGCATGACAAAAAAGGGGTCATTTATTATACCAGAAGGCTAAAAGAGACTGAGTTCTGTGACAAGTCCCCGTATGGTCATTTGTTGAGAATCCCCTTGCATATACCCAACCCCTGCATCACAGCTGCCATTAATGACCATTTGTGAAAACAAATTATGTCACACAGTTTGTAAAAAAGTGCAAGCAAAATTGTGATCTCTTCATTTGACGCTGCTGTAGCTTTTAACCATAGACATGATTAGTCTATAGGCTAAAGCAAGATCAAGTTAGAGTCAAAGTAACTGAAGGTGTTACGAAGTAGTAAAAATGTTCCAGAGGAAAATTGCGATGATTTTTTTTTTTTTCAATAAAAATGTGCCAGAACATGGAAACATGTTACTGCTGTCCCGGGTGATGTCATTAATCCATAGATAGATAGATGTTATATTATTGTGTTCAACCAATACGTTCAAATCTTTAAGTGTTCTAAACAACACTGTTATTTAACATTCTTTCTTTAATGAACCTGTTTTCATTGAAAGAATGATCACTAGTTTCCCTGGTTAGTGTATAGAGTGTGTGCAATGCAATTAATCAGAGCCAATAGCCCCTAAGTAAGATAAATGTTACAGAACCTAATTCAAAATATACCCTAAGCTTATGAGTTTTGTCATGAACGTGTGCAAGGGCAGTATGGAAGATGGGGAATTATACCAAGATCAGCCAGGCAGGTCACCGTCGACCCCCCCCACACACAAATCCACAAAAGGGGCAAAAGGTCCACCTATTTGTTGATTTGTCTATAAAATGGTCCCAAGTGTGTAGAGAAGTTTTGACAAGAAAAGGCCCACTTTTTAGTGATGAGAGTTCATCAAAAAGGGCATATTTGGGGGGGGGGGGAGTCTGCTTTTTACCCAAAAAGTCAACATTTAAAGAGAAAAATATAAAAAAAATAAAAAAAATAAAAAAAATAAAAAAAATAAACAAGTACAAGTAATTTGATTGGTCGAAAAGGCACTTACCAAAAGTTGGTAAGTGTAATATCTACCCTTATTTAATTAATAAGTATTGGCAATATTTGACCCCTAAGCAAGTAGAAATTTGTGTCTATAGACTATACTGAATAGCTCATTTACACAAATTGAGCCGAATACGATACAACACTCGAAATTTCCAAATCGTACACTAATGTAAGTTCAAGTCCGGTTAAGTGTGAAAAAATACACCCTTTTGTTCAAGATTTCAGTGGTTTTGCTACCCCTTGGTACGTATTGTATCGGCACATTTGGAAAAACCCTTGTGAAAAAACACAGTGACCACCCCCCCACCCCACGGGGCCCTGGATGAAAGAATAAAAGAATAATGTGGTTGCGACTGAAAAGAAAACTAGTAACACTAACTTTTGTCTAGGTAGGGATCGTGGGTTTGTTCTCGGTTTTATAACAACAATTCATTCCATATATTGTTTTACCCTCGTCTTTCCAAAGGGGTGGTAAACACCCCCCCCCCAGTGAAACCTTCTCCGGGCGCTAAAATGCCAAAAAGCTTTCGTAAAAAGCTTATGGGTAATCGTCTATATCCTTTCTGGTAATTTTGCTAAAAAAGTGAGGTAGCACCTTCACCGGGGTTAGGGTATGCCATAAAGGTCGAAGGGTGAGAGGGGGGGGTCCAACCCTACAGCTATTTTATGTAATTTTTTGAAAATATATGCACAGTTAGCTCTAAACTCGTTAAATAAAACTAGTCAATTGCCATCCATTTAGAGCTGAAACAGCATGATGATGAAAATCCGATATTCCTACGATTTTTAGTGCCAAAATTGGATTTTCACCTATTTCTATTGGAAAATGCCAATTTGTGGCACATGACTTCTATGACGTCATTGTGACGCCCTACTAATATGTTGCGTAATTTATTGTGTATCAATGGAAAAAACGGAGGACAACCTATCCACTGGTATCAAAATAATAGCTGGGTGCTTTTATAACGAATTGTCGAGGGGGTGGTAAACCCCCCCGTCAACCGTGTTACAAAAGCTTTGGTAAGACGAGGGATATAAACTACATCAACCATTTTCTCTTGTACATTTCATGAACAGACGTGGTTTGTACCATGGCATTAATAGCAAGTATAATGGGGTTGTGTAGGGTTCATGTTACATTGTGCATAAACATTAGTCCTAACTCTTGCTTTGCACAGGTTCACCCGATAGATCTGAAATAAGGCAAATTCATGCATATTAGTGTCTCTAATTAGCTTATTGCATATAACAAGAAAATAAAAGCTCAAGTAACAAAAGAAAATCATATGCAATATTCCTGTGGAAATTTGCCAACATTTTTGAACCAAGGTCGATATACGTTGGACGATGTATGACCATTTTGACCCTTTGACCTCATGTTAGGGTCACTAAAGGTCAACGGAAAAAAAAAAATGGCACACTCGTTTTTTTGAATAGTCAGACCCAGCAGAATACATTATAATGGTTGCCAACAATTAACATGGAACCTTCATAAAATCACTCTTCGTGGAGATCATAGCCCATCCACTAGTTGTATACGATGTCTTACAGCCCAAAAGTTAAGTAACTTGACCTCAAGTGGACTCATTTAGAGAAGCATAAGTTGAGCAAAATGTTTCTACACGGTCCCGAGTTAATTTTGCATGACTAGACGGCCAGTAAAATATGGCAGGTTGATAATATTTAGGGCCAGTCAAGTCATGCTTAGCAGGACTGAGCAGAACTAAGTTCAACAGTGAAATTAGAAATTATTACTCACCTATAATAAGAGTCACACCCTCGGCCATTGCAACTGAGTGTACACAAAATAAAAATTTTTTCATGAAGATTTAAACCACAAAATGCACTTCTATACTGCCAAATTTACCTTGCATTTGTTCTCCTTACATTAGATAACATGATATTTGAGTAATTATTTCAGTCTTACGTAATGTTTCAGAGATATGAGGGGTTGAAAAATTTTTGCTCCATCCACACTCAATTAGTTTCGGTACCGCAACCAAGGGTTGTATCCCCCCCCGGGTCTAACAACATAACGTTGCGGGCAATATCCACTCCCAGCGAGCCCCCACGAAATGACTTTTCAGAGGCAACTATGGATGTGGACGTTTAATCACACATTATGCCCAATGAAGCATACAACATGGAATTAATGTTACTAAGGCACTTTTTGCGGTCGTACATCTCAATTCATTATTTCAACTTTTTGACTGGACAAAATCCGCTATTTTTGTCGGCTTCTATCCTAGTTACAGTAACATGCTAACTTCAGACTAGGGTAATTGAGTTTTAAGAGCTTGCCATTCACTACTTAGCCATTTTTCCTACTCAGCGAAGTTTTCAACTTTGGTCGAAGGATACTTATCTTTAATTTTTTTAATTTTAACTCACCCTCAATACGTCCATGCAAGCATGTGTCTCATGATTCAATAGATTTGTTGATGCCATTTTTCAGGTTCCTGTACCTAGTTCGGAAAAAAATCGACTTTTTCGTCCAGTTGTACTCATATTGCTTCCACACACCTTATCGTAGTATAAATCGCAAGGACTCATGGGATTAGTATGCACGCCACTGGCGAACTACGCATTCGGTGTTTTTTTTTGCGCCAGTGATTCTATTTTCTTGACAAGACGGCTAAGCCCCAACCCTCGCGGAGATATCTAGCCAAAATTCGTCCGAGCGCTTCCTTTTTTACCATAATTGACTAATGGCCGTTTTTACGAAGGGTTGTCTTGTATTTTTTTTGTGCATGTTTGTTGTACATTGCTTCGAAGAGAAGTCTCTAGTACAGTTCTGTCTATTTACGTCAGATTGTCGGGATTTTCCGTTTGTGTTCACCCTGTCACTCATTCCTCAAGCGATCGATGTGTGTGGCCTGTGTGTGGCCGTATTTCATGTGACTAGTCAGACGATGGTAGCCAAGAAATCACAAAT
The DNA here is from genome assembly GCA_023653785.1 of Ophioderma brevispina. Classification (NCBI taxonomy): domain Eukaryota; kingdom Metazoa; phylum Echinodermata; class Ophiuroidea; order Amphilepidida; family Ophiodermatidae; genus Ophioderma; species Ophioderma brevispina. The sequence continues at coordinate 6,092 of JAMKCH010046110.1, read as the reverse complement.
TTTAGCCGCTCATTGTTTTTAATTAAGACAAACAGCATGGGTTTATTTTCTGAATTGTTAGTGCCGATTTCAAAAGTATCCGATTATTATAGAACTAGCTCACTCTTTCACTTTTTTGGGATAAGCCAGACTTTTTTTTTTTTTTTTTGTTATAGGAGGCAACGCATAAATACTTAATACCACCACCCCACATATACCCCGCATCAATTAGTTTCCTTTTTTTGTATGGGCTTGTTTTGGCCCGGCGCGTCTGAATATGTGGTTGGAAACGATTTTGTTCATCGGAGGTGTGCATTTGTTTACCTGTGTGTACGCACCTTTAACCTCGTCATATATGCTCCGTTTTCATTCGGGACGTCAATTCTGCTGGTTGAGAAATAGCTCCCTCCTATTTCTTCTCGAATTTACAAATTTATAACAATTGTAAAACAATGGTATGTACAGTAATGGAACATGCAATAATTGACATAAATTCATGTTGAGTGCATAGTGGCGTATTTTGGGCTCGGTCACCGGTGCAAAGTTGTGAGTGTCATTAATACCATAGGTCACTTCACTACAACGACTTGGACATGAGAATCAGCTGGTCGATAATGCCCATGCTAATGATAAATGGATTTCGAAAGGTCCTAGTTACTAGGACTAACTTCTTATCCATGCTATCCGGACCGGCTCATATCGCAGCAGCGGCCATTTTAATGTTTACAAAAACTCGAGGATGCCGGGAACGACTTTGACCGGCCCGCCAATCCCCGTTGGCAATTTTCACGTTCGTTCATCAAGCTCTGTTTGGAGCTACGTGATTGCGCATATACTGTAATTCGAGAGTAAGAAGGGAGTGCACCATTGATCAACGTGAGACGGTAGCATGTGTCTTAGTATTTCCTTCTGTTTTTTCATTTTAAACACACAATTCCTACATAGTACTATCAAAATTGCTACTGAAAGAGTATTTACTGCCACTCGAGACATTTAGGACACTGAAAGTCATTTGCTAAAAGGAATTTGAAGAGCACATTAGTTGGTCCCTTGTTCCCGTTCAGAAAAACCGGCTTCGTAAGGGTACCAGTCCTGCTAACAGACTTGACTGCCTTCTTTTATCAACCTGCTATTTTACGGGCCTCAAGTCTGCAAATATGAACTCGGACCCGATGTGAAAACAATTTTGCTCAACGTACTGACTCTCTAAATGAGTCCATGTTTAGAACAGTTACTTACTTTTGGGCTTTAAGACATCGGTAGACAACCCCTTAAATGTTTTGAGTAGTTTTCAGGAAGAAGTATAACTTAAAAGAGCAATTTGTGCACTTTTTCCAGCTCCAAGGACGATAATTTCACTTCACAGACTAAGTCCAAACCGGATCCAAGTGACATGATACAGAAATGTCATACATTTGCGACCCATTTGCAGAACATCAAAAAAGCCCCCGATATAACTTCCATTCCAGCGAGCGAGTTCTGCTCATTAGCATGCGTACAGTTGATCTTGGGTCAAAGTCCGGTATTGCGCATGACAATCGCTCGCTTTGACTGGAAGCATGTTATAAGCTTCAAGGCTAGAGAAATACCCTACCCGTTTTGTACTGATAGCGCCGCACCGGACGCGGCCTAATTCGCTGTATGACGTATTAACATATAGCGTGAATAACACTACGCCATGTACGACCAGCGATCATAGCTACCCTACTCATTTATTACCGTATGCGTCTATTCTCTTGCCAGTCGGCCTTAGGGTCCGCCCTGGCTTCATTTGACCCTACGGCAGTCTTGTAAGTATTTCCCACGGTGAATCTGTGCCACAGACTGCAAAAGATATTATCTAATTAGTACGCGCGAGAGATTAACTTATCAGTCCGTCAAGCGAATGTATGCTAAGGAACTAAATATCCCAACTATCTCCGGAAACATGGGGTTCTTATGGATTTTTTTGCATCTGGGGTCTATTCCCTATGTTTTGTTTGTGAATATGTACGTAATTGGGTCTGAACCTATAAACCTAGCGAAAATTGAACTTTTCATGTCTGGTACTTCGGTGCTTGCAGAGATTGAAAAGTGAACACGCGCAATCACTACGGGCCACATCTCTTTTCCCACAATGCCTTTTGATATTATTCCAGTCTTGAAATTTTCAAACGCTAGTTTTGTCAATTTTTAGAAGCAGGATTACGATTTACCGGACTGCCGTAAACTTCCCTCAGACTGCTGACCTCCGGAAGCTTGCTGTGAAAAGCAGCAAAATACAATCCAATAATTTTGGATTGAAAAACTGGACTTGTAAAAGTTAAAGTAAATGCTTTTTTTAACTAAATCATTACAAGAATCGAACAACACCAATATGTGCACTATCTGTAGGAGTTCTCAAGATCATGTAAGTAACATTTTTGGTTGGCTGAAGTCGGGTTAAAAGTCACAATCACTGTGTATGAGTGCTCGTACCATGAGTACATGGTATTTGTTATTTTCCACGCTGGCTCGAATAGCCGATGTCGTAACTTAGAGGTCCAGTCCAATGTAAAGGTTCGCCATATAATGTGTAGTAAAGACCTCTTAGTACGATTATGGAACTGAGGAGGGTTACTAGTTCCAATAATTGTAACCTTATGGAATGAATCTTTTTTAAATTTGGACATAATTCTTTGGTGCCATAAGTTACAACTGTTCTGTGGGTTCCAATGCCCTTAAGGTTTGAGATGTTTGAGATGTTTTTTCCTAAATAAAAAGACAAACTAATTTTCTTGGGACTTAAAGCATATCTAGAGTCTGTTGTTAGATTTACGAATAATTGTCTACCATTTGTAAACCGGATTGCCTACAATTGTTCCCCACAAGTTCATGTCACAACATGTACAAGGCTGCAATGTAGCAAGCCCAATTGATAGACACAACAAGGGAGTTTCACCTTTGAAAATTTCATTAATGTGAATTTTAAATCTGGAAAATGTTATCACATGATGCAGAAGACTCTCAAGAATGCCTACAAGTACAATATAACGTTATGCATAATGAAATATTTAAGCCACTTGGCAGTGTTAAAGTGTTTAGAGCAGAGCTGTCTGTGTATCGTGGCTTAAAGGCCACTTTCACTACACATAACTCGTTATGACTAGAGAGTTATGATAGGAACAACCAGACGCCCTGCCTTTGGTGGCGACATTCAGCTCTATTGCAACTTTGAGTAGTTTTTTTGTGGTGTTGCTAGGTTCAATAAAATCGATAAAATTCCACTTAACACCCATATTTGGTGCAATCTGTGTGGAGGGTAGTTATTGTGCTCTGTCACTGATCATTGCCCCAATGCACCATTGGTTGACAATCATTGGTCATTGTATTCCCTGTCACTTCATCCACGGCAAAACACACAGCCCAGCTTCAGTGAGCCCTATAGTTCAGTGCAGTTGCCAGCTGGTGGTAACAAGTTTTGGAGCTCATTCTGTGCATTAAAAAGAAGTCCGTTTAAGGAACATTTTTTAATAACTTTGTTATTTCTAGTCTTAGTTAAATAAGAAACCTCTCCTACTACTACAAATTTATATTCTTTAATCCAACATCATTGTGAATTTTGTGAAAAATTTTTATTTTTTTCTGATCGTTCCCATGATATGATAACATAACATAAAAAAGTAACTTATCTAGTCATGTCATCAGGACTAAGAGGGTTACTTGTCGGCCACTACACTCAATGGCCCGGGGAATTGCATTGACATCGGGATTCCTAGAACGGTTGGTGTTGGTGGTAACATTAATGAAGTATAAGGGTACTAGGCTATTGGGACTAGTGACGGCGGCAGGCTTGGGCCCACCAGGGATGAATTCAGTATTCTGCCACCACATTCCTTCAACCATGCAGTTTATTCCGGTGTTGGGCTTCCAAATTAATAGGGTTGTGGCACCACCATGTTGCGCAGTGCAATTCAACTTCCGTTTTAACTGCATTTGGCATACATACGTTGGCATATGTCAGCCCTATGCCACTTGTTCTCTGCAAGCTCTGTCAATACTACTATCGAAGGTTACACAGGGTTGTTAATTGTTTGACGGGAATTCACCTGTTTATTAAAGGTGGTTTAACAGTCTTGTTAAACCTCTCTCACTCTCTGGGCGCAGCCAGCCTTTTTTTATCCCATAGTCTTTGCAACTTCAATATTCATCCGCATTTAGTATAGAAACAAAAAGGTCCCAAAACAACCTTTAAGAGTTAATTCTATCAAAAATAAAACTTATTTATTCCCTCTATTAAACAATGCTTTACGTAATAATTGCATAATACTGAATAGGACAAAATATTCTAAAGCCAAAAGTTACAAGACCAGACCGGGTACTCTCCTTTTCATTGGCGTTATGCGGTTCATGTACATTTTTCGTCGTGTTGACTGAAAATAGGTGAGAGCATGGCTCAAATAACTGCATGGGAAAAAACCGAAATATCGCCATAAGTGAATCAAAATTTAAGGAAAAACGTCATTAAAATTTGTCTAATACCATTTGTTCTTATAGCAGATTTATTTATATCTTTTACACACGATTAACTGAAGAAGAAAAGACCAATTGAAAAAGACTCTTGGCACTAAGCAATTGCGTTGCCATGCATGATGTGTAAAACTACAGCTGCAAAAATTTGGAACCGCAGGTTAAATGGTACCATACACACCACCACCATTAGAAGTGGACGAGCCTATATCGGTCCGAGGTTTCACGACTGTAGTACCTCTTTGTGTAAAATTGTGAGAGATGCTTATAATCTGTGATGGTTGAACAAATTTTATTTTAGCAGACAGGATGGAATGGTCATGTGTACTTGACAATTTTGAAAAGAAAACATCAAAATTTGATGCATCTGAGTGTGATCGGCGTATGTACACACAAGGTTGCACTGCGGGAGGCTAAAGAGTCGGAGTAACCGTGAAAAAATACGGGCATCTATAAACATCAGTAAATATCTAAAAATCTAAAAACTTATTGTTATCGTTCAACATTTTGCATGTTGTGGAGAAGTTTAGGCATGAATTTAGTATTATGCCACCCTTAAAATTCGGCACCTTACATGCGGTTTATTCCTTAACGTTGCCGAATTTCGTAGCCTGTGGCAGAATACTAAATTCTTTAGAAATTCTATCTTTGTATTCATTAATCTGTATTTTCAAAACGAGAGGATAACTCGAGTTATTAGCCATTATGCTGACCATCATTTTACATACAAAGTCTAGGGCGCGTGCTTTTGCAATGTGGGGGTACCCTTATAATATGACATGACACGGTAAAAGGACAATATACCATCAATTTCTACCCGCGTAACACTTCATAACGGTATCAACCTAGTACCCCCAGTCAATTTCATACACTGTAAAAATTCACACTACGAAACGATTTCATCCCTAAAGTAAACATGGACAATTTGACCACTGACAATGCTGACCGATGACAATCTTGCATTCAGCAATTTCAGGCGATAGCGGCGCACAGTCAATACAGTGACAGTCCTGACAGTGTAACATATTAACGTAACAATATAATTGGACACAATTTAGACTATGCCAGGCATAGTCTATGGTAGGCCACATCGAGCAAATTTAGCGTTGGAGGGGTTGTATGCTCCCTTGAGGACGACACTTCCGGTTTTGCCGCAAATATTTAATCCCATGACATTGTCCCACCATGGGCTTTCTGTGATGTGACATTTTTTGTAAGCTAACCAATAGGGTGTCCGGGGCCATACACAGTCCGTGCAGTTCACTTACACATTTGCGCTAATTCAAGTAGTGGCGATCACGAAAAATACACTTTGAAAATGCTCTATTATTGAGGCTATTATTACAATATGGTTCCAAACACTTTCATGATATAATCAGGAAAGGATGAAATCTATATAGATATCGAAAAAAAAAAAAAAAATGACAAAGTCCAAATTTAAAAACATTTTTGGATGTTTGAAAGTCGCACTCACAAGAGAGTACTACCGCAAGAAACCCTACACCGCTGTGCATGGGCCCGTTTTTTGTCTTCCTTGCAGTTTCTTCGGAAAATCGACCCGGATAAAACCCACAAGAAGGTCAATTTTCGTTTTTGGTTATAATTATTTAGTAAAAACTTCAAGT
>JAMKCH010046109.1:0-12120 GCA_023653785.1 Ophioderma brevispina | reverse complement strand
GATGAGCGAATAACTTATCCGTGTTCCAGCGCGACCCAATGAGCCTCGCAAAAAGCCAATGCAAAAAGTAGCGCAGGGTCTTTCCCGGCCACAATCACGATGGTCTACACATAGTGGATGGGGGTCCGATATGGGGATAGCTGCGGGACATAGCGAGCAAGTATGTTCCTGCTCCGCAACGACACTGACCAGGTGGGCCGCGGTATAGCGCTAACGATCTATAAATATACACAAATAAACTCCGCAAGTGTCAAGAAGAAACCACAACTTTATTATGACAGTGCATTTTTCTCTTTATTTCCACCTAGAAATCTGCAAGAAAGAGAGTTGAGGAATATATACGGAAGCGATAATACCTGCTATACACATTATAATATCATATTATCGAGTGTAAATACCTGGTCAACTACACTATCGATGGACTCCAAATCATCCGGCACAATTCCGGGGTTAAAGGACTGGTATTAGGGTAATATCCACAGCATATAATATCCAAATCAGTTTGGTCTTCTTCTTAGCGTGTCCACAAGTCATTAGTAATGGCCTGTGGTGGTGTCAGGATTTATTCAACTGAGTAAGCTGATCCGGGGCCGCGTGTATCCATGATACGGACGCTCCTAACATGGCCCGCTGTTAAGAATGGGGCGGATTGGGAACAGTCAGGGGTTTACACCCTACTCTTATTCGACACTGACTGCGGTTTACATGTACAGTTGTGATTCTCTGTACACGGGACCGACGGCTTAACGTCCACTCCGAAGGACGGGATGCTTTCATGATTCATTTGCCCAATTCCAAATGAACCATGGAAGAGAGCGGTATTCTGTATTAGATCAATAGCTCGTATACAGATCAAATCCAGAATTGAGCACCCGAATAAATCCCAGCAAGTGACCCCACCGGGATTCGAACCCGGGATTTTTGGTAAATTTGCGCCACAGGCAAGCACCCTAACCGCTAGGCCACGCTCTCCCACAAATCAGTTTGGTAGTAGCTGGTATAATATCTCTCTTTTTGGCGAGCGACTAGACTAGCTTCCGTCCTGATCAAGAGCCAAAACGAAAGTGGGGACGAGTGTAGGGCGACATCCGGTGACCTGGGGTCATGGGCTAGTCTATTATTCTTTGGAGGGGTGTTATTTTTAGTATTTTGGGTTATTCCATTCTCTCAAATGGAATGCAAATGTTTCAGTCAACATCGGATTAGAGGTAACCAGTTCAATGTAATGATTTGTTAGAAATTCATGATCACGTTATAAACAAATGCAACATCAAAATTTATTCAGAACGTGACCGGCCCCCTGCTCTGAATGTCCCTGCATTCCCTATATATATATATATATATATATATATATATATATATATATATATATATATAAATGCGATGTTTTACTGAAAGGTGTATACTTTTGCCATAGGCCTTGGTCCTAGGGGATGGGGTATATATCCCCAATGTTTGGCCAAGGGGGGATGGCCTATGCAATCACCCCCCCCCCCAATATTATGCCCATGATCATGATAAAGTGATGCATCGTACAATGTACAAATCTTTTTAATTTTTTAATAGAAATGTAATCCCACTGAGGGCATTTTACTAAATTTTGCCGTAAAGTATGCACCAAATTGGATTAATCTAGATTCAATGTGAAATGTAAGATAATCTCCCTTTGTTCACCCACCTGAACACCCCCCCCCCCAATGCCGGCAAGAAATCTACGTTGAGCAAATCTACAAAAAATTCTTTTGTTGGCTAATACTCTTTGTAGTATTATTATAATACATATTTGATTTCCGTAAACGAACCTAAACCTTTTAACCCTTCACACGGGTGTCGAGAGTGGAGTAAAACACCTCCCAAAATTGTACATTACTAAAAATGTCAATTGTGGAATATTCAGTACCTTATTTGGAAAAGCATGAAAACTGCATTAAAATAAGTTCACACATGCTTAGTATTGGGTCGGTGGCTCTTGAGATTGACCTTGATATTTTTGTTAGGATAACTCAAAACCTACTGACTTGTATAATTGAAACCATCCAGTAGCCAGGCATAAATCATTAATAGCGCCCGTTACTTTTATACTCACCCTGTATGTTACAGTGGCGTCAGATCCCTCGCAATCTTGCCATCATCTTCTTTCTTGTCGAGCCAGCGATCACATGGGAAATGTAATCTCTTGCTGAGAGAGGGCGCTTCTATTTCAACATTATCCAGCATCCAGCCTGCCCCAAATGCACCCTTGTTGTCATGGCCGATCCTTAACAAAAGGTTCAACAATTTGTAAGAAGAATTAAAGGCTGACTCAGAGATTTCCCGGGGAGGGCGCCCTCAATTTTCAAACAAATTGTGTTTTTTGCATATACATAATGCTTGTCCACATAATAATCACTGTGTGAAATAACTAAGCCCAAATCGAAGTGCTTCATATAGAAAATCGCAACTTTGTTTAAAAATTCCGGATCCGGATTTTTTTGTTATACACGGTATCCTATGGCAGTGTTATACTGTACATAAATGTGCACTGCATGAAAACGAAACATGTAATTCATCTCTAACTTTGGAATTGAGCATTTTAGGTGAGTATCTTTAGTTCTAGTTGAGTATTTTTAATTACTACACAAACAAATATATATTTTGAAATCTCTGAGTCAGCCTTTAAAGGCAGAATTCAGGGGGGAAGGACAAATGATGTTCGATACTCAATTTGTGATTTCGAGGTTGCGGCCCTCACGTAAGTCAATGGACCAAGACGGAAATTTAGGGATATTTGCCTGATGAATTGCATTTTTTCTGCTCGATGAACCAACGTAAATTTGGTATGAGAGGGAAGATAATCAATTTTTAAGTAAAAAATCTATTTGAACCAAATGGTTCCCCGAGAGCCTTTATTTTTCCTAGTTTCGTGGGTTTTCAAAAATCCCCAACGGTATGGATCAGTTTCAATTTACAGTTTGAAAGTCCTTATGCATATTTATGAGACGCGCGAGTATTTTACGTTCATCACACTTAGCGAGTGAAAACAACAACTGATGCCACATGCTATTATTCGGACTCCAATATCTCTTTTCCTAAGCAAAATTAACAGGGGTCATCGGGAGACTTTTTGTGCATTAGGAATGCAGGAATCTTTTTAGATGCATGGTTTCTTCCATCGATTGGTTTTCGTATAATTATTGCAGAAAAATCGGCCGATCAGACAGTGGAACACTCGGGGAAATGCAACACTGAAGACCTAACGCGTCACGCACAGCTTTGTAGGTGCGTGTGCTTGTGCAGCAACAGTGACGACGCGCGAGTGGTTGCGCAACAACAAGGATGGCGCGCGAGGTGTGAGAGAAATCAGTTACGTTCCTGGCCTATTCAATAACACACACGTTTGCCCTCTTGGTTTATATTTTAGCTCTGTGGTCTACCCCAATGATTTCGCCACCAATATCGTGTAATGATATTTTCTTGGTAATGTTTCTTTATAATTTGGGCAAAAGCCCTTGAAATATTGAAATTCGACCGGTCGTACCATTCCAACCCACCTCTCCCAACTTTACGCAAAGACATACAATGCGGCCTGTCAGGTCTTTTCTCTGACGGCTTTTAACAACAAACCATGGTATAGCTGTTTTATGGGTTTACAGAAAAGTTGCCACAGATTATCGTCCCCCCCCCCCCCCGGCAGAATTCTCTTGTGTTAAGTATGGGTTTTATATTGGGTTTGATATTGATTTTATATTGCAATAAATAATCATTTATTGTATTATGAGTAATATTGAGTTAGCACAATGACGACTTAAAGTTGAAACAGATGCTTATTATGAAAATAATATCTGCAAATCCTCCCTTGTTGTCATGGACGATTCTAAAGAAAAGCTAAAGAAGTACAGTAAGCCTATATGGTTCTTATATAAATTCGTTTTTTATTACATTATGATACAATAGACATAACAGATATCTGAAATCTGCACTGTGGTAAAGTTAAACTTCGTATCTATAATGTGGTCCGGAACACTAGATCACACACTGATATTGATATCTAGTAAGTTATGTTTTAAGAAAGAATCGTTTCGATTTTGGATTTACCGAATTCGTACAGGTAACACACGGGAGCATAAAATAGTAAAATTTAATAGGTGTTTGACAGTTTTACAGTTTTGTTCAAATCTCTGTTCAACCGCAAATGAAATATGAAATGAAACAGAACAATCATTGCAACATTTTCATACGCGAACCACGCGATCCCCCTGGTTTGACCTTTGACCTTGGTATGTGACCTTTGACATCATCAACAAATTAGGGTTCCTATATTTTATCCATAAACCAAGTTTGATATAAAATTGGATTGATTGAGCCCAAATTTATTGGTAGAGCCCAATATTTTAAAACTCGTAGCGAGACCAATAAACATTGGGCGTAAATAATCCAATTTTATCATTATTATGTTTTGGATCCCTCTATTTTCCCACGCTTGGATTCATCAAAACATAATAATGGTTGCAAGTGGACTTCACCTTTTCAATTAAGGCCAGATTGACATTTTCATCTTACAACTTGATCTCATATGACCTTCGACCTTGGTTATGTGACTTTTGACCACATCAACAAATGAAGGTTCCCATGTTGCACCTCTGACCCAAGTTTGGTTGAAATCCATCAAAGTATGCAGAAGTTAAAGGCAATGTTAACCCTTTTCACAACAACAACAACATAGGACGCAGTCACCCACTACTGTGGCATAAATCCCCCACAGCTGTTTGACAGTCTCATTTATTATGACAAAAACAGAATAAAACAAAAATTATCGCCAGCGACACACTTTTGACAACTGATTTGGAATATTTAGTCCACAAACTACCTTTCTTTGTAAATTTTCCAAAATTTCACATGCCAGCAAAATATGATTTTTCCGCAATATGATTTTTTTTTCTCCACTTCTTTCTATGGAGAAGTGGCATATGAAGGCGCTATAAATAAAATCATGACTTTGGTAGGCCATATGGCAGATTCCCGCAATGGATTTGTATATTTTTTCAGAGATGATAGCTCTTGCATGTCCCTACTTTATCAGTGGTCAAAATTGTGTCCCCGCCACTGCTTCCACTAAAGTACAATTTGTATTGGGTCAAACAGCTGTGCCCCCCTCTATTTTTCAAAAATCCAGGGGGATAAAATGAGTTGAGAGGAGAGAGCTTACAAAATAGTTATAAATGTCTATATGCAAATTTTTAACAATCTACTTTTTTTTTATAATACATATTTTCTGAAAATGTTTTTTTTTTAGTTTAATTGCAATTTCCTTGTTCCTCCCGTGTCCTTTAGACAATAGAGAACGATGCGTATTCATAATGGTGTGCGCCTTGATGCGAACGGTAAGCGCGGGAGTACGCCTTGTTGCGTTTCTAATACTTTACGCTCTGCGTGACGTTTTGGGCTGTTCTAATAATTTTGTAGGTGGAAGATGCTGAAGAGCATGCTATAAATATGCATTAAATTTGTTATTATTATAATTATTTGCAAAAATAAGAAAGTGAACAATAATTGTGCTTTTGTGAATACTTCGGACTTCGACCCTCCAATCTTGTTGGTGAAGTGTCCCAACAGTTTTTAGCACCAGATTGGTTCAAATTAAAATTAATAATGATACCGCCCGTGTTCTAGGAGACGATAGATACAGGCACGGCTAAAACAATACTTTTAGTCTCTACGGCGGGGCAGCAAACGTTGGCAATGATTTAGGTAATGTTGGATAGTTTTCCAAAGCACGAATTCCCAACAACTAAGTGTACTACTTACTTTATTTTAGTGTTTCTTCTCCAACATTCTCATGTTTTCAATATCCAAATTCATCGGTGTTTCCTTGTTCAAATTTATCTCTATGCGTTTTTGAATTTTTTCAAGAATAGCTGTTTCTGCATGACCATCAAAAATAATCAGTGAGTGTTACTAATCTTTATTCCTTCAATCTGAATTAATAAAATGCTTGGTACTTAGCTGACAATAGGTTAATTCGCCGTCGGCCGGAATACGAGGGGGGCACGGAGGAAATTTTCCCCCCAACTTCAGACCTTGCCATGCGTCCCCACCACAAAACAAAATTCATAATTATGACAAATGGCCGATTTTTGAGCACTTTTCACGAAAATTGTAACTTTCTTTTTGCCAAATTTTCATGATTTTTTCCCCATAGAAATCCACTATGCCCCCAGAAATTGTTTGCCACTCTCCACCCCCATAAATAACCAATACCCAAATTAGGCCTTGGGCAGATAGCCAAAAATAAATGGCCGTTCACTAACCTAAGGGGGGGGTAAACAAATTCCTTTTTGAAAAGGTACATGTCTCTAGTTGCATGATGCCAGCTGAGGGGGGTAAGGGTCGTAGAGGAGTGGCGCTTGCGTCTCAGAATCATCAGTCGTTTTTAAATTGAATTACACACAATATGGATCAAGTCCGTGGAATGTTGGGTCATTGTACGATGACTTATACATAGGCTTGGGTAACTCTCCTGGGAGCGTAGACTATCATTAACTAATGTGGGGGTTGGGGTGGTCGATGCGTGAAATAGGGGGTTGTGCTTTATAAAAGCTAAAATCTTGGATCCTTTGAAAATTCATTTTAAAATCATTTTTGATACATATCACTATGGGAGAATATGTTTCGTACCTTAAAAATAATTGCTCTTAACACAAGGTTTAATTTATGGAGACTTAAAATACCCATTTTGAAATGATTTTTCCTCTTTTTTTCCAACCGAGACCTTTTTGCCCCCACCCTAGGTGCTAATTTTAATCACATTTTAATTGAAGCTAATTAAAGAAACTATCATAGGCAAGCCATTTCACGCACAAAGCATATTTGGTCGACCATCTTACACCAACAAAATGCCTCAGCAAAGCCCCACTCCAAATATATGCATATTTTATTTTGTTTTCCTTGATTTAAAATTATGGAAGCTAATTAACAAATTTTGAAAATAAACATGCCAATGACAACCTTGCTTAAAACCCCTAAAGATATTGAACTTAATAGGTACTTCAGTGATTGGCTACTTTTGAAAGTAAAAAAAAAAATCTAAAATTTAAATGTTTGCAACATTGTTACAAGTATACCCTGCAGACCTACCCTGCAAGATCGATCAAACCTAATCTCAAGGACAAATAGTGATTGACGTAGCTAGGGGGAAGGGGGCATATGCCTCGGGTGCCACTTCAGGAGGCACTGAAATGATGGCTGGAAAGGAAACAAAATGCAATATAAGTGTTTTTTTCGGTGGAGAATTACATGATTTTTTACCACCTGTAGAGGGTGCCGAGATGTAAATGAGAAATGCAAGTGTATTATGATCGCTAAACTGTAGTACTATAGCAATTAATCCCCTCCCCCCATGTTTCTGTCGCTGTTACCCCACATGGTATTTATTTTAAAAATTGCACTGTAGGGTGCCACTTTGACATCTTTCCCCGGGCGCCACCTCCACTACCTACGCCACTGAGGACAAAGTGTATTATAGTCAGTGATTGAGGCTTTTGTTCGTTCATATACAAAACAACTGCAAAACGCAGATATCAAAGAATCACATTTTTTCAGCAGTTGTTTCTCCTGCCAATTCTGCAGACCCAGCCTCTATATTCATATGAACTATGCATAAGTACCATGTCAGGACACCCAATTAATACTCCACCACTTCCCAAAGTACATCATTCAAAACAGGCGAGGATGCACTTTCTTAGCATATCATGGTTTGTTAAAATTAAACTCTGCTTGCAGCCCCCCCCTGCACGGAATCGAAATACTGTACCATGTATTCGTTTATGGCAGAGTGCATCGGCAAATCCGAGAAAAGATTAGTGTACTCTTCCCGAATTTCAACCAATAGGAATTAGAGTTAGATGAATAGATAGCCATAGGAATTTTGCCAGTGCGGCAAATCACTTTTTAGGCCATTTTGAGATTTTGCATTTAAAATAACCTGTAACACCAACTTTTAAAACCATAAAAGCTTTAAAAACTTAATTTAACTTCATATAAAGCACAAAGACACTTAACCACATCTCAATGGAGATCAACATAAGGCCTTAACTTGAACAGATTCCAGCTTAAGCCTAATTAAACTGTAAAGGTGGGTCTTCAATGCTTAAAATAGCACATAAAATCAGGCAGCTTTTTTAGATATTTAAGGTTACTTAACGGCTCACACTTAATATGACAGGTGGAGTTGATACGAAAGGGGCATGTCGTGATCCATTTGAATCACTTATAGTGCCTTTCAAGTACATTATTTTGAAGGAATCCTACCAACAATGGCCCAAAATGAAGAATCTTCATTAAAATCATTAAAAATCCCTCTTTTTTTTTTTTTTTTTTTTATTTCAACCAATAGGAATTAGAGTTAGATGAATAGATAGCCATAGGAATTTTGCCAGTGCGGCGTGAGTGCGCGATATATTTTGAAGATATGAAATATATATCAATGGTTGACAAACAGGAATGAAATCACTTTTTAGGCCATTTTGAGATTTTGCATTTAAAATAACCTGTAACACCAACTTTTAAAACCATAAAAGCTTAAAAAACTTAATTTAACTTCATATAAAGCACAAAGACACTTAACCACATCTCAATGGAGATCAACATAAGGCCTTAACTTGAACAGATTCCAGCTTAAGCCTAATTAACCTGTAAAGGTGGGTCTTCAATGCTTAAAATAGCACATAAAATCAGGCAGCTTTTTTAGATATTTAAGGTTACTTAACGGCTCACACTTAATATGACAGGTGGAGTTGATACGAAAGGGGCATGTCGTGATCCATTTGAATCACTTATAGTGCCTTTCAAGTACATTATTTTGAAGGAATCCTACCAACAATGGCCCAAAATGAAGAATCTTCATTAAAATCATTAAAAATCCCTCGCCCTATTCGACCTTAACCAGGCCGGTACGCAGGAGTAATTCCACATAAGGGGAACAAGTGATTTTTTTTGCAAATGTTTTGCTAAAAAGATCCTAAGTTTCGAGAAAATTTGACAAGAATGTCCACTTTTTCGCAATGAGATGTTCAAATAGTCCAAAATATGATATGTGGGTTATGCCACTTTTCTAAAAGAGTCCACTTTTTTGAAGTCCCATGTACATGTATAGCCGCATTACGGATCTGAATTTTAGGCACTTTTTCATCATCGCTTCCGAAGGACAGAATCAACCCTAACAAATAAACAATAAACAAGTCCTTATATTAGTCAACAAGGACTATACCAATTTTTTCCATGAGTGTCATAGATCATAAAGTTTCGATATAGAGCGTTGTTTGCCCATTGACAGAAATTATGATGACATCAGCATGAAACATACAACAATGCAATTCAGAATAGTACTTATTCCCTTTTATTATGAAGCAAAATGTTTTTGGTGTTTTATTTAAAATGCAAAGTTCTTTAATTTGAAACTTATTAATCAAACTTGTAATTGGTGATGATATTTTGCTATAGGACCCTTGATATGATGCTAGACAATTTATGTCAAAGGTCAAGGGTAAATTGGGATAGGGATATGGATAGGGATAATGGCAAAAATTTCCAGGTAGATTACCTGAGATGGGTTGTTATATTGTGGGTCATTTCCATAAGTAACCACAGTCGAAGTTTTCTAACAACCAATGTCTCCCATCTAAGTTAAAACCTTTGCCAGTGAAAGTTTCTTAACTTTTTTCCATATTGCATGTATAACGTTTAGCAATAGATAAACCACAAAATGATAAAACTTGTCATTGTGTAAACAATCCTAGTTAATGTGATTTTTTTTACAATACTTTAGGTCCAGAAATGCAATGTTTTGGGTAACACACACCTCTTTTTCTTTACTGTGTGGGGTAACACTAACAAAGTTCTTTATCATTCTTAAAGTATAAAATATAGGTCTCAAATTAAAACAAATAAAATTCAGAGAGATACATGGGCCTATTATTCGCCCCCCCCCCTTTATCATTCTTAAAGTATAAAATATCGGTCTCAAATTAAAAAAAATTCTTAAACGCTGTGAAAGATGATAAGCATTTCCAATTGGCTGTGCCCGGGTTCGATTCGTTTATGAACCCAGGTAGAACGCGCGGCTTATGGATTGTTATTTTTAAAGTTTACGCGCTCGCGTCTTACTGCGTTTTGCTACGTTCGCGTGCGCGCCTGCCAACGTTGCGGTCTCGTTGTGTCTGATCGTTGCGTTCAACGGTTTCTTCGATTGTTGTCACCTGGGTGGTGGCCGTCCTTTCTTGGTGTATTTAAGCCGTAAAGCGAAATCGCAAATTTGGTTAAAGATGACCTTAAATGATAAGCCTTTTTAAGAATGAGAATACAGGTATGATTTTTGGAAACCTGTACTCTCTTTTAACGGACGAATTGAACCCGGGCGACCCATTATTTTTGCTGGAGTAACTCGGCATCCGGCCTCGTTCTTTCCACTTAAAATAATGGTATCGCCTTGGGTTTCAATTCGTCGTAAAGGAGTACTGGTTTCCCAAAATCATACCTTTAATCCTACATAAAAATCAGAGAGATTACATTGCCTATTCGCCCCCCCCCCTTTATCATTCTTAAAGTATAAAATATGGTCTCAAATTAAAACAAAATAAAATTCAGGGAGATTACCTGTGCCATTCGCCCCCCCCCCCCCCCCTTATCATTTTAAGTATAAAATATGGTCTCAAATTTAAACAAATAAAATTCAGAGAGACTTACTCCCTGCCTATTGCCCCCCCCCCCCTTGTCAAAGCGTGGGATTGGACGGGGTTTCTCTTTCATTCCCATGATTTTCGACATAGCCAAAAGCTATTTGTACGGTGAGAAAAACATCCTTATTGCATGAAAAATTACATGACTGCTAGACATTTTTAAATACCACTTCTGATTTGACCATTTGGGACCGATCTTCTGTTGTAATCCTCTTAACTAAGGTCCAGAACATATGACTGTTACACTTTTTATCTCTTGGACGCATATCACAAGTGGTAAATGTGTTTCAAATTGATTGGAGCTTTTTCAATTTTTAGTTAAGGGGCCCCTATATTGTTTTCCCACACGCCCAGATGCTTTATTGACCCCTTACTGGACATAGCTACTCATCTGAATTTTCTAGCATGCCTCTTGTAAAAATCCCCATGGGTTGCCTACACACTGGTAAACAAACTCATTTTGTACCCTTCTTTGTATTGACAACCCTTTCTGGCCCATACACTAAATAACCATTTCTGCTGGCGCCCCACTGGCTGTCGCGCACCTGCAGACATAATCTGGCTGTCAAGATCGTATCAATGCATCGGCATGTGCGAAAACTTCTACTACTAACTACTATGCAATAGTAAACACAACACGTCGACTTTACTTGTTCTTGCCGTTTGCCTCCGTGAATAGGATGTAGACGTTGCATCCAGTGGCCTGTCCCTTCTTGGTCTGATGGGTCACAAAGATGCGATATCGTTTCTTTTAATGTAGAGAAAAGTAGACGATTAATTTTAAAACATATCTCTTTGATTCACTCATGATGGCGCCCTTGACAAAACAAAGCAACAAAACCAACCACCAATCTTTCCAAAAACTGTTGGACACTTGGTGATTTTCACTACGTTCCCCGCTCCCTGAACCATGTTGGCCATGATGGTACTAGATTGATGAAGTAGGCGTATGTGTGTCATTGTCTTGGTGGGGGAGGGAGGTGGATGTAGTCTGTAACTGGGGGGTTCCGAAAATAACTTTCAACAATGGATGTGTTCACGCACACACATCCGTTTAATTATAATGAGCGGCAATGACATTTAGTTCGTAACAGGTGTCACAACGAGTCTTGCACAAGATTGCAGTTAGCTTTCATTTTTCACATCAATTGGAAGACAGGGCGCCTTAAGTATTTTCCTTCCCGCAGGAGCCAGCAATGAAGGTTCAGCATTTCCTCATTATAATTCCCAGTGAATCATGTAGTATAGCAGTTGCTCAAATCGTCCCGTCCTTTCCCGTAGGGAGAGTGCTTCCGCGCTTCTGTATTTTAGGCACCCCTGGTGGAAACATAACGGTTGGTGTGTAACCATTTATTTCACGCCATGACTGGCGATATACTACAGTTTGAAATTACGGTGACAGTCAAAA
>JAMKCH010046108.1:0-85688 GCA_023653785.1 Ophioderma brevispina | reverse complement strand
TCTCATGTGAGGCAAATAACCAAAAACTGATTTAAGCACACGATCAACTCTTAGGAACTAGATGAAATTTTAGAGCTTTCTTCAAATAACAATTGAAACTTTGGAGTGGCGAGCAGAGACATAGGCAAAGAGTTCATATCCTAGGGGGCCGCATTGCTGAAAACCCTGTCCACACACACTGACCTTTTTGTGCGGGAAAACAGTGAGGATCGTCTGGTCATCTACAGCGCATCCTGGCCTGCCAGGAAATCAATGAATATACAAAGAGAGGTATTCGGAAGTAAGATGGCCCTTGTAAGTAAGACGCATAAGCTTAAAGACACGGCGCTCACAATTGGTAGCCAGTGGGGCTCTTTAAGGAGTGGTGGGCGGGGTCCTTCTATCAGATCTGAACACCAGCCGGGCTGCTCTATTCTTCAAAATCTGAAGTTTACTCCGATCCGTCTGGCCGACCTTCCATACAAAAGTGGCATTGGCATAGTCATGCGAGATAAAATCAGTGAACGGACGAATGATGATGACCACTCTCAAATGTGATAAAACTGCGATCCGATAAATATTGCGAAGGTGGAAGTTAACCGACTTAATGATGACCTTTACATTTCAGTCATAGCATTGTCTGATCAAACCCGACACCAAGGTTTCTAAATGCCGAGGAACTGGGGAACATCCACTGCCCGACCCTGATGGTAATATCTTTAATGCTACTTTTGTAATAGTATGAACTGCATGAAAAATTCTGGTTCTTTTCATATTCAAATTTTGAGTTTGTACAGCGCATCCAGCTCACTGATTTCATCAATAAAAAGAGAGAGTCTTTTGACAGCATGTTTGGCATCACCATCAATCTTAGGATCAATGTCAATAGAGCTGCACATCATCAGCATACATGTGGTAAGCAATCTTGTGCTTCAATGATTTGATGCGAATACGTCAAATGTGTACATTATGAAAAAGAGAGGCCCCCGACCACAGAATCCCTGAATGAAGTCCGAAAGGGAGATGATGCTTGCTTGAAATGCATCCCCAATTCGCACGAACGAAAATAGCGGTTCTGCAGGTAAGACCCGAATCCACTGTAAGGCAGTACATTGACTTTTGACAATTGTCACTAACTATCCAAAAGAATGGCATCTCAACAGTAATCAATCAAAGCTGCAAAAGATCAGCAGCACAATAGCAACTGCCTTACTGGTGTGAATTGCATTGAGGTACTGGTCTTGACACGCATAAGTGCCGTTTCAGTGCTTTTCTTTGTAGCTGACTGAAACTTCTGCATTTAATCATTTGAACAATATGATCCTTTATCTGGGCAATCACTATTTTTCTGCATGAACTTAGACACGCAGTTAATATTTGACACAGGGCGATTGTTTTTGAGCACCTCTTGTCTAGGGAGGCTCATCGAAACGGTGGAGCATTCCCAATCATGTACTGTATCTTTTACGACTGAACTATACGCTTAAGCGCTCGCGCTACAGGAATCATATTTGGGCATTAATATTCATGAGATGAATTCGTTAAAGTCAGTGAATAAGCCGCGTAGTACTTGCGTAAGCGCTCACCGTGTGCGCGTCGTCATACGAATCAGCGCGATCATGTTTGCAGGAAATCTGTTCCTATTTCAAGAATGAATTTTTCACTATAAGGTAAATATCTTGTTATTTCGTTCTTCCTTTCTTAGGGACACAGTACAAAATCCCCTCCAGTGCCATGGAAATGTGTTCAACACCGGTGCTATAGTTCCGAAATTAAAACCTGAATTTGAGCGTAAGTTGTGATGTTGTAGTGGGAATTTTTTGTTCCATAGCGATCTGCTTTTGATATCATTCAATGGCGTATTTTTTTCATATTGAACTTATATTTAAAAATTGATGTATGTAGGCGACATATGTGAATCGCCCCGAAACAACCGATTCTGTGTGGCTCGGGAGTTATACAAATAGGTGCACTTTTCAAAAAAATGACGTTTGTCAATGTAGGTTCAAGAAAATAATTTTAAAAACCATGAATTCAAAATTATCTTCTGCATTTCATTGCTCTAGGTGAGGCAGGCGCAAAGATTGGGACGGATACAAACAGCGCATAAAGAACGTATTTCAATAGACAGACCAGTTTGTACGGTGCCCCTTAAACACTTTTAAGTGGACGGGATTTTCACTCCTTAGTGCTCAAGTGGAGGGAGTATAATCAGGAGCTAATATCATTTAATGAATTGTTTACCCTCCCACTAGACAACAAAGGTTTGACACCTTTGGTAGTTTAGTATGGACCCTCTACCTCAACGCTAGGTAGGTAGTTACTCTCAAATTGTGGTATGACTTTTTCAATAGGGGCATTTAAGTTTACACAGGGGTCAAACTTTTAAAATGCCCAATCATGTTCGAAATGTATATATGATCCATACAACACTACCAGGTTGTCAAACTTTTCTTATGAGGGTAAACGATGATGTTTGACCTGATGCCGTAGCTCCTCCACTAGAGTGGGTTCCATTGGCCCGCCACAGAAGGAAAAAAACTCCCGACGAATTTTTTGCACGAAATTTATACCAATGTAAAGGGTCATAAGACAACACCAAATCAGCAATAAAATGAAATTTATTAATTGAGGTGCCATTAGTGTCAAAACCTATGTTTCAAAACACCGAAAAATGGCAAAAGACGGCAACTTCCAATGAAAACTATTTTTGACTATATCTACTCTAGAATAACAAAATTACATAATTTAACTTGAAACGTGCAGTTTGTTAACAGTTCTTGTGTTTTTCGGGTGTTGCAAAATACACGTCTCCGAGTTTAAAATTACTCATTGATTAACTTCATTAACGGTTGGCCGATTTAGATAGTTTTTCCCGGACGATTTCGGGAACAATGTGCATAATATTTTGTAAAATATTAATTCCATTTCGCGCTTATTTTTGGAATGAGGTATTTCCTGGTTTCAATTTCACAAAACCTACTTCATTTTCGTTTTCTTCATCAAGTCTGTATTATGTATGTATGTCTGTCTGTCTGTCTGTCTGTCGTATGTATTAATGTATGTGCGATGTATGTATGTATGTATGTTCTGTATTTTATGTATGTATATGGATGTGGGTTTTTTTTACGTGGGTTTTTCTAGTGAGTTACGTGGGTTTTTCTATGTGTACTATATGACTATAGGTTTTTCCGGCCAATTTCACAATTTACGTGTTTCATTTTATAAAAGAGACATTCGTTTTTCGTGCGAAATTGACGATGTGTATATAATTGTTAATTTCAATTTATGCAAAACGTCATTCGATTTCATTAAAGCAGCATTCGACCGCGGTAGAATGTCGGCCAATTGCGTAGCTAGCTCAATCGATTTCAATTGAATTAGCTTTTCCGATTTAATTCTTGTTTTTCTATTTTGGCCATTGAGATACAAATGAAATGGTTCTTTTGAATTAGCAATATTTTGCGTTTCATCTGTATAGTCATGGGAAAATCATTCCTTTCCTCATGCGTTTCGGCATTGAACCTATTATAATGACTGATACTAGATGCCATGGAATTAAAATGACCTGATGGTAGCCTTATTTTAAAAAAGCAAAATGTAGACCTTTCTAAAAAGGAAGGATCATGATTAAAGATAAAAAGTATTCATTTGAAAGTTTTAAACATATCATCCTAATGTAGTGTAGTCACAAAGATGATCATAATTAAAACAGGTGGCCTTTAAAAGACATGATCATATTCAATGCTTGATCATGATATATAAAAAGGAAAATTAGAAAGTGGCAGTGATATATAATAAGAAAAGTGAAGAAAACTACAGTGATAAGCTGTGTAAAGCAGAGAGATGAACCGTTACTTTGCGATTGCAATTTGAAACTCATAGCAACTAAGGCCCGACTCAGAGATTTCCTGATGAGGGCGCCCTCAATTTCTCAAAAAAATTCTAAATATTTTTTTCAAACAAATTGTGTTTGTGGCATGTACATAATGCTTGTTCATATACTATCATGTGTTAAATTGCTAAGCTTAAATCGATTCCTTGATATAAAATCACAACTTTGTTTTAAAATTCCGGTCCGGATTTTTGTTTGTTATACACAGTATCCTTGGTACGTAACTATACATAATGTTTACTGGCATCAAAACGAAATCCGATTCATCTCAAATTTCGGCATTGGCATTTTAGGTACTATCTTTACTTCTAGTTGACTATGTTTCATTATTACAACAAAAAAGAATATTTTCGAAATCTCTGGTCAGACTTTAACAATGAATTATAGGCTTTAAGAGATTTGTATTGAAATGTACATTTTAATTTGTACGATTCAAATAATCATGTGAAAGGAAATAGCCGCCATCAAGACAAATTTTAGTGTTTCGAAAGTTTTAAAACACGTTTTTAAATGGGTCCAGCCCGTTTGGATAGTGGAATAAAAATTGCACTAAATTGGCCCTAAAATTAATTAATGTGGTCCATCGACCAACAGTTGGAGAGTTTTTACGCCACAACTCAAAAGAAACCATTTCATGGCAAATGAGAAACAGTGTACTTTCATTCATCTCATATAAAATCGCAAGTTTGATGGAGTAAGTGGGTGACTAGGTCATATATCGGTCAACCCACTTTAACCTATTATTTTTGTTCAGTTACATTACTGTAACTACGAATTAAATTTTGCCGGAAAATCTAGGCCTATAATATTGTGTGTCCTGAAGGTTGAAATTTCCCTAAATTTGGTTTGACATGTTTTATTAAACCAAAATAGAATATTTTACTGTTTTGTCATTGTAGGTCCATAACCGTAAACGTAATTTACAGTCATACGTAACGTAAATTGGAAATGCATATCGCCAATTAGAATAGCAATCCAATGGAAATTGACATCACCCGTAAACCGGCTTGTTTCGCACCGCTCTTGTTTACGTATAGCGAAAAACGTTGATGATTTTTCGAAATGGCGAAATTGAAAGCACAAAGACAAACTTGCATTACCATAAGTTAAATGTTATGCTGTAACAAATGATTGACGAAAATGGACTGAGGTGCGCATAGTACGAAACTTTACTTAGAATTTAGACCGATAAAGCCCAAAACGTGTCGACAATTGATTGCCAAATTATTTTTTTGGTTGATAAAAAGTATAAAATCGAAATGGCCGGGAAACCTATATTTGTCCTATAACGGAATAAAGTGTAATCTAGTATGGAGGTTTTAGTTCCGTAAGAAGATAGAAAAAGAGGATTTTTCTAGTGTTGTACCTTCAGAGGCCTGCGGCGCAATCCGCTTGGCTAAGAAAATGAGTAGTTTAGTAAAAAAATGAAAAAAGTGTCTTTTTTAGTAAAAAGTATTCGTTACTTATATATGTAACTAAATTTCAGTTACTAATATAGTAACAAACAGTGTTTTCTTACTATAATAGTAACTAACCGTGTCTTTTTAAAAGAGGTTTTTTTAGTACAAACCACTTACTGTCTCTCTTGTAACTGGTGCGTGTGTGTGTGTGAGTGTGTGGGTGGTGTGTGTGTGTGTGTTTGTCGTGTGGAGAACGTTTCCAGGCATACATTGTGGGCGGATTGCAAGTATAACGCACATTGTGGGCTTATTTTGCATAGTGGGGGTACCCTCACAATGAAGTGTTTTAAAAAACAGTCTAAAAGAACATTGTGAGTGTAAAAAAATATTTTTAAAAATACCCCCCCCCCACAATGATTTTGTTTGTTTTTGTGTTCGTTGTTGTGTTAGGTGCCCCCACCCCCACAGAGACACACACAACTCATTCCAAGACCCATACTCCCACACTTGCATACACACATAATCTTATAGTCACACTACCCACAATGCATCGTTAACGTTTTTTTTCCTACACCACAATGCACACCACGAATAAACCACCCACAATAGTGCTGCGTTTTGTGTTGGGTGTGTGCGTGTGGGTGGGGTTGGGGCGTGTGTGACGTTAATCAGCCACTGTGTTTGCCTTGTCAATTTCCTTTATATATTTTTTCTTCAAACACCTACCTCGGTAAAAGAAGACATGTGGAAAAAGATTTGTCGTGTGGGCCCTATTTTCAGTTATCTTTTTACATACATTTTGAATCTGAAACTGGTTTAGGTGTTTCTATATTAAACAATGCTGCGAAATCGATTGCTTAACTAGCGAATATCGAATGAACAGAAATTAAAACGATAAAACATGATTGTGATGTCCCATTCAAATTCGTTCGCTACGAATTACCAGATAAACGAATTGAGTGCACATTCGTGAAACCGTGCGCCGTTTTTTAACGATGCATGCCTTTAAAGGACAATTGCATTATTATCTTAGCCTAAGTGGAATTACGGGATTGCCAACGTTTCATAAATCCATTTCAATAAAAAATCGACAAAAAAGCGCGTAAACAATTTAGGGGTTCCATAGGACCCCCACGTCACTTAAGTGTTAAAACTTAATGTCAACTCTACTAGCTATAGCCGCGACTTCTGTTGATAAAGAGGATCCTTACTGTAATGGCGAAGTGCGATCGGCATTTATTTCAGTTTTAAATATGCTCCTCGTACAGTAAGTAAATCATTTTATAAAAAAATGAAAGATCAATTTGTTATGACATCTTGGTATATTCTATTCCTGACAAGTGTTTTTTATTTAATATGATTGAAAAAATGAAATAAGTAAAATGAATGCAAAAGGCGTCTCTGTGAAAATGTCTGAACAATGGGCATTTTCCGATAATTTATTTTCTAAAGTGTCATGTAACTGTTGTTGACATCATATTGGCAAGTTCGTTAAAAAATAAACGAATTACAAAATAATGATTATACACTTAGTGACCACGTATTTTCACTCTCCGGTAGCCGCCCAACGAGGGGGTCCATGGGATCCAACCTAAAAGAACCACTTTCCGATGGATTTTTTTAAAAAAAACAAAATTCATACCACATGGAAGGGGTCATTAGACACCACCAAATATGCAACAAAATTGAGTTACCTTTAAATTAGGGGCAAAACATTTTTTTCGACATGCATCAAAATCGGACAAATTCCACTTTAGAAAGAGTTAGTTGTATAAATCAACTCCACATGGACCAATTTATAAAACAAAGCACAAAAAACTCTCATATCTAACAATCTTATATTTTTCGTAGGGTCGTAAACTTCGGCTATTATTTGCCTTACGTTTATATAGTAAAACGTGCGTAGTCCCACGATAATCAAATTCGCTGTTCTCAGCACATAAAGGGTTAATTATTTTTTCTTCTTGTATTTATTTCATATGTTCACGCATGGGCAGAAAAAAAATGGCACTCCCGTTAGTGCCCAAGGGGGAGGGGGTTCCATGGGACCCAACTTAAATTACCTAATAAACGCGTCGGTGCATGGATTTAATTTTTTGTTCTGCTATAGTAGATTTCAAATTAAGTGAGACTTCATGCATATTTGGATAGGGGCGATATTGATATTGGGTTCAATCCCCGGCCAAGCGGAGCTAGGCTTTTGTTGCCATTAGAAAACATATTGTGTTCATAGTACAAAGCAAAGTTACTCTGCAGAATTGGCTTACTGGAAACTGATGCATTCTGTTCTATAATGATCTTTTAATGATAGAAGGACTTATGCCATGCCATGGTTGGCCGGGATGTCAAATCAGCTTTGCGCTAATCTCTCAATATAAGGTTGACACATTTTTGATGGCAAAATATAAACTTAGTGGTGTTATGTGTGCATTGATATAAGAATGCATTATTTCTCCAATGCTGTGATTAGGAATGGTATTTTGCAGTGTCAAAGGTAAGTTATGTTCAAATAACAACTAATTGCTGGTGTTTTCGTCCTGAACCTTCAATTGAAACATCCAAGCTATCTTAGAAGTAAAATAATGTATTTTAGGTCAACATTTATTTACTAGCGACATTACTATACACTGTATGAGTACCATAAACTTTTTTACCTGTGGCCATTAAAATAATTCCTCTTACATCTCACGGTGAATGGACAGACCTTTAAACCTTTAATGAGGTCTCACTTATTTTGAAATCTACTATAAAAGAAGCGCATCTAAGAGTCAGACAAATAGAAGAAATATCGGTCAATTATGTTAAAACCGAAAGTAGTAAAATGCGAGAAAAACAAATGTTGGGTCCTATGGATCCCCGTCACTAAGTGTTAATAAAAGTACACTACAAAAATTCAAAAGATCAACTGCGAAAAATAAAAATTAATATTAATATCTCGCCTTTCTCTCTCTCTTCATTTTTAGTAGACCGGTCTATTTCTTTTTTCCTTCTTGTATTTAGTTTTTAAAATAACAAAACCAAAAAAATCAATATTCGGATAGGGGACCTTATTTAGCTTTCGGATTAGCGGGCCTTATTCAATTTTCGGAATAGCGGACCTTATTTAGGTTTCGGAATAGCGGGCCTTATTCAATTTTCGGAATAGCGGACCTTATTCAATATTCGGAATAGCGGGCCTTATTCAATTTTCGGAATAGCGGACCCTATTCATTCAATATTCGGAATAGCGGACCTTATTCAATATTCGGAATAGCGGACCTTATTTAGCTTTCGGAATAGCGGGCCTTATTCATTTTTCGGAATAGCGGACCTTATCCAAATTTCGGAATAGCGGGCCTTATTCATTTTTCGGAATAGCGGACCTTATTCAATATTCGGAATAGCGGACCTTATTCAATATTCGGAATAGCGGGCCCTATCTAACTTTCGGAATAGCGGACCTTCGGAATAACGGACCTTATTCATTTTTCGGAATAGCGGGCCCTCGGAATAGCGGACCTTCGGAATAGCAGGCCTTCGGAATAGCGGGCCTTCGGAAAAGCGGACCTTCGGAATAGCGGGCCTTCGGAATAACAGGGTGTAACCAAAAAGTGGGGCCCAGTGCTAAAACCTCATACGTGCATTTTGGTCACATCGGGTTCTAGTTTGAATTCCAAGCCAAATATGATAGTAAATCATATGACAGTTTATTTCAGAATCTGGAGGAAAGGAAAACCTTTCTTGTGCAAGGCATTACAGCAAATTATTCAGTGTTTGGGGTCTCCCGAAAATGTTACATATAAGGTTTTGTTATGTTACCGTTTTACTACACGTGAGGTTTTGCTCTTAAAGGTCAAATGCACATGAGGTTTTCCCGCCCAGATACGATGGGCTGTCACTAAAAACATGGAGCAGAAACTCAAACCACACAAAGAAATGGACAGATTTATGCTAGGTATCACCAACAGAGATAGAGAAAACTGCAGATGAGAAGTGTTTGGTGTTTTACTGCATACCGAGCGGAGTTTACTTATCAATAGTCCCGTTATTTGCTTGGAGTTTGAATCATGATCACACCTTTGGTCACTACTGATATTCAGGCAAAAATTGAGATGACCATATATTCAATTTTTAGAAAATTTGCACATACGATACGTGATAAACACGTAGAAAACTGATGTCTCAATAATTTTAGAAAAAATAGTTCCGGAAGAATTCTGTACTTTGCGCCACCTCGGCCTTATCCGAGCATCTTTATTGCTTTGGCCTCATACCTATGAGACATCCAGTGGGATCCGTCTTGGCATCCCGCTTGTGGCGGACGGGGACGTGTCAGTGGCGGCGCCAGACCTCTTTTGCGGGGGGGGGGGCACAGAGGGGGAAAATGATTTTATTGTGGGGGAAAAATTGAAATTCGGGGGGGGGACCAAGTATGAAATATTTGGATATTTTGAACCAAGTTTGGCCCCAAAATCGTTTATTTTCCCAAATTATGGTGATTTTTTGCCGCAAATCGCCTAATTTTTGCCAAATAACCCTTCTTTTTACTGTTTCTTTTTCTGCCGGTTGGCTGGGGGGGCGGGGGTTGGACTATTTTTAAGAAACATTGGTGGGGGGGGAAGCCCCATGCCCCCCCCCCCCCCCTGCGTCCGCCACTGGTACTGTGTGTGCTACACTGAACGCATCTTGTCTGCTGGGGGCCTAGAGAGATAGGACGGTTTTTCTAACCTGAGTCATCGGTTAGGTGCGAAATACATACCAAAATGGTTCTATTTATGAACCTTTTATTTTCAGATTTGACGTGCGTGTTATTTCTGTGGGATTATGCCACATAAACGACAACTGGGCTATCGGCAGATCGTCAAATATCTCTGACATTTTATGCCTATACCATGAAAGTCAAGCCTATAAATAAAGTTTAATTTAAATTTTGAAGATACCATATGAGTTAATATTTTATGTAACGTAAATTGGAACTGCAATTATTTGTAATCGAGTTTGACAAACAAGAAATAAACGTAATATTGCAAAATCCAACGCAACTCTTCGTTTTTTTTCAGAGCATGTAAAATAGATGAGTATGTTAACACTGTTTTGCTAGGACCGGTAATAAATACATAACATCTTTATGGAAATCGTTATTTACGATCGCGCAAACAGATCGCTATAGAAAACACTGTAACTGATGTGATTTTGAAATGCGACGTAACTGTGAAACACTAAATGTTGCGTTTGAAGAAAAAAAATCCATGATTATGAGCTGCATTAATTAAGTGACACCCTAAAAGGATTGAATGGCGTTACAATGGGCGGTCCAGATTTGAAAATGTCAACATTACCGGGGGCCGGTACCGGTCCAAAATAGCTCAAAATGGGCTGATTTTTTGCAAGAATTTGCAGAATTAACCGGGAGGCTCGCGCCCCCTCCCCCCGCCCCCGGATCCGCGCCTTGCGTTAAACCGACGGATTTTGGTATCAAATAAGGAAGAAGCCATGCTAGCTTTCACAATATCAAAATTACTACCATGGAGTGTTCCGTTAGTAAATCTTTGCAACGGTGTTATGAATCTGGTGGGATGGTCTCGAGGGTTAAAACCGCGTGAAATTCTTTGAACTAAGATCCACGTTTGTATTGCTGTCCGTCCTAGTATTTAAAAATATTTAATATGTTATGGACAGCAATACTGTTGTTGTTACGGGAGTTTCCGTCACCTACCATCTACCCCTTTATTCTGACACACGTATGAAAATGTGTCTAGAAAAAAAGTGTGCCAGAGTTATTCATGTTTACGGAATCTTTCCAATCTTTTAGACTAACTTAATTGTATAGATGAGATGGACATCAATGTTTAACACAATTTACACCTATCTACTGTAGATGAGATTTAGAGTGCGAAGAATATGCCCTACAGTTACACAACATCAATATTCCTTATCACGCCTGATTGAGCGCGAATTTTAAAAACCAAGCCCTGCATTGTCAACGCATACTGCCGGGCCGTGCTTTTGTTCGTTGCCGGCGTTGGACGTCCCATATCCACTCATCAATATTATTGGACCGTTCGACTTTTTGTGTGGGTGGTTTTAAGACACGTATCAATAGATTTCACCTGGAAGAGAGTCAAATATTTGAAAGAAATTTGGAGAAATGCCTGAAAAAGTGAATATAATCGTAGAATTCCCATAAGATACCTTTTTCCTAGGAATGGTGCCGAACGGACCTGAAAACGCTCTGTTCAAAGTACCAAATCTCCATTCAACTTACTGTTGAAGTACGTGTATAACCTGGGCTAAAATATCACGATTGTATCCTTATGGATTACTTATGTCCTTAATCAGTTGCAGGGTATGTTAGTGTACCTGTACGGGTTTATCAGACTGCACAAATCTGACTTTCGATGATTTGTTTTCAATTTCTGATTGTAGGCAATCACTGATAGTTTCCTTTAAGTGTGAATCTTACCAGTAAGATAATCTGTTGAACTGTAACAACATTATAAAGCACCCATGAAGCCAAATGTTCCTCAGCCAGTAGGAACATTGTTCTTATCCCTAGAAAGAGGTAAATCAATGTATGTGACAGAAGACAAATCATCTGGTCCATTTTCCCTAATGGGGAGTGGGGGGGAAAAAAGAAACTGCAACGACTTGGGAAACCTAATCTGCATTGTTCTATACTTTAAACTTTCTTCTCGCCAAGATTGTCCAGGTCGTAATCATCCTCTTTGCTTGAATCTCATTATCATAAAATACTCTTTAAATATAATATTCTTTGGGGTGGCCATTATTGTCGCACTACCCCTGAACGATCAGCCCTATTATTAGGTGAAGACAGAGTGACATTCGGAACCTGAGATGAATCCCTATCGTAATTTCAAAATAAGGTAGACCTCATTAAATGTTTTAGGTGTGTCCATTCACCGTGAAGGTAAGAGGAATTATTTTAACGACCAAAACGTTCTATCTACTGGGGTCATTTGACAATAGAGATGGAGCTTTTAATCAATGTTTGACCTAAAATACATTTTTTCAGCATCTAAGATCTAAGGTGGATGTTTCAAATCAAGTATCAGGATGAAAACGCCAGCTTTATTTCATTAAAACAGTTTGTTATATTGAACTAACTTATCTACTGCAAAATAGCCATTCGTTATCAGCATTTGGAGAAAATAATGTATGCTCTTCGTCGTGCATACATAACACACTAATTTCTTATTGGGTCATCCAAAAACTGGCAACCTTTGTATTACAAGATTCGCAAAACGGTTTGACAATCCTGGTCAACAATGGCATATGTCCTTCAATCATTAACAACAGTTAATAACTGAATACATCATTTTCCAGTAACTGATTCTGTGCCAGAAACTTGGTACCATGTCCCCATAATGATTTGGTACTGCCAACAAAGGCCTAGTCTCTGCTGGCCTGGGGTTGTAACCCCATTCAATATCACACCCGACCGAATCTGTAAGGAGTCTCACAACTTTGAACTCTCTAAAACAATTGGTGGCATATCAAATAACCGGTGTCATATAAATACGTGTCCCTGATTACTGAGTTCCCTCCCACCCATCTGTCTGTTCTCCATTGAGTGCGATATGCATCATTTTGTTTCAGACTGTACCCAATGGCCTCGTCTTCAAGGTCCGGTTATTCCTGTACAATGTTGCTATGGTTAGCGAGACCTCTCATGGGGACCTCAGTTTCTTTCTTTACACTGGTGTCACGACGCGATCCAGATCCATAGCTTTTTAGAGCCGCCTGATTTTCTGTGTTTTGAGTTTCACCAGTCCTAGACATACGTTTGTATTAGGAGTCCCAAAGAACAGTCGGGACTATCGGTAGTAAAAGAAGAGTCCTAGGATATTTTAAATAGTGGTCTACTGAATTTTATATTACTTACACACACAAATTCTCAGTGTCACATGCTATGTCGGGGAAATAGAGCAACTAGTTTCCCTCGGTACTGGCTTACAGGCCTACCCCCCGAAACCCGAAGGGTGAGTGGTGGTAGGCCTGTATCCCAGTACCGAGGAAAATATTGCACTATTTCCCTCCAACCATTATATTTGTTACTACCATGTCCAACCTACACGGCATAAAGACTGCATCAGACTCACTACAAGAGCCATTGATTCCATTCTAGCACAGAACTTGTTACTAGTAGTAGGAGATTGCAAGGATAGGTAAAAACAGCTCATAAATGCAAGAATATACTTCCGCAAGAAAATGGGAAAGCTCTGGAGGTAGCAAATATCAGCTGGACAACACATTAACCCGAAACGAATTGAGGAGCAGCATTCTGAATGTAGAGGCATACATCACTTTTGTCAGTTTGGGCTCGCTCAGACCATAACATGTGGTCTTTACACGGGTTAGGTAGAGTCTTGGGTAAAGAGCCAAGAAAGACTCGACATGATTGGCGTCTGCTCAGAGATAAAAATGACCTCTAAGAGCAATCCATAATTGAGGTACGCAACCTCAACCTCTGCAAAATACTAATGTATCTGCGACAGACAAATACGAGAAAAAGTGATTCCAATTAAGAAGACGAAGAAGAGAACACGTCATTCAATGATGCGTATCAATAAATAAGTACATTTGAAGAGAACATGCACAAATATTATAACCCCCGTCTATCTGATAACCCATTTTTGGGAGGGAGGTTACCAGCCCACGAAGAAAGGCGAAAGTGATCACACCTAAAAAATGGGAAAACCTATGTGAAATTACTTATTATTTATTTCTCCAGAGCAGAAAGCCCCACAATCCCATAACACTAGTTAATTCACCAGGGTGCAACTGTCATTTGCATTGTCAAATCCCATTGAATTCTGTAGTCGAGAGTATAATCAATAGACTTGATATTAGCCCTGGAGCTAGCACACATTTGTAACACATCTCAAGTACAAAAGGTTTGAGTGATTACATATGTAGACAGCCTGACAGAAACCCCTGAAACGCAATTCTTAAGTGCCGCAAGTGGTGCCTTAAGGAGAGGGGGCCAAGACAAAGTTTGTACAGGGGTCAAATCTTTAAATTGATCCAATCATGTTAAAAACCACACCACGTTATGCGTCTAACCATAAGAATTCAGAAAAGGTATAGTTTGTAATATGTACAGCCTAAAGTTTCAGAGTTATAGGCTAAAAACAGCAAAAATCAATAAAAAGGGTCAATTTCAGTTGTACAGGGGTCAAATTTTAAAGTTGCTTATCTGATATGTGACCCCGTACCATTCTTGCGGAGGTGAAAAATTCAATGAGCCGCAGGGACTTCTGTTAAATCATGTTATTGAGAGCAATGTTAAGGCCTGAAATACATAATGGTGCGTTTCCATACATAATGAAATTATATTTAGTGGCAGGTGTTTGAGTTAAATGACCGGAGTGTCCTCCAAGATAATCCGGCGTGCCACGTTCATTTGAATTCTTTAATTTTCCCGGTAGAGCTAGGTTGACCTTGTTAAACCTATCATCATATCATTATTTACTAGTGCTGCACGTACCTTTAGCCATGGCACCTAAGGGCTATAGTCAAGATGTCCGGAACATTCTTGTAAAGCTGAAGGCATTTTTTGAACAAAAGGGAGAAGGCGGGTGTATTATGCTAGGAAATGTCACCATACGGCTGGAACTGGCAACGGGAATCCCTCAACAGACCATCCGCCGCCTCTTGAAGCCGAACGAGCAACTGCAACACCAGGGTTCCTCCAGAGAAATTATAGTTGATGACTTTGATCGCCATGCGATTATCAGGAAGGTCCATCAGTTTTATCAAAGGCGAGAGTTCCCCACATTGGACACGTTATTGGCCGAAATTAGACGTGATCTCCATTTCACAGGTGGGAGGACCATGTTGTGGAAGTTCTTGAAGAAAAATGGATTTAAATAAAAAAAAACAAGATGGGAGGAAATTTCTGTTGCAAAAACCTGAAATTGTTATGCAACGTCACCAATATCTAAGGAAAATGAAAAGGCTGAGACAGACAAAACCACAATCTAAGATAATATACTTGGATGAAACTTGGATTAATGCCAGTCATAGTCCGCAAAATTGTTGGTCGATTCCGAAGGCAAATGAGGTCTTCCAACTCCCATTGGTAAAGGACAAAGACTAATCATAGCTCATGCGGGAAGCTCAGACGGATTCGTACCTGAAGCGAATTTGAATTTTATTTCCAAGAAAACAAGCGATTACCACGATGAAATGAACGGAAAACATTTTGAGGAATGGCTAGAAACAAAAGTATTCCCCAACATCCCTGAAGAATCAGTCATTGTGGTAGACAACGCCAGCTACCACAGTGTTCAATCAGAGAAGCACCAAAAAGAGTGAAATGCAAGATTGGCTTACCAACAAAAATGTGTCATTTTCAACAAACGCCAAAAAGGACGAACTTTATAATCTAATCAAAATCCATAAACCGCGATCACCAAAATACAGAATTGACGAACTAGCTCAAAAATACGGACATACAATCCTTCGTCTTCCTCCATACCACCCAGATCTGAACCCAATAGAGCTCATGTGGTCTCAACTTAAACAATATGTAGCCAAAAACAACAAGGACTTCAAAGTGAAATCAATTCAAAAACTCTTTGAAGAGGCTCTCCAAAATGTTACGGAAGCGGATTGGAAAAATGTCATTAAACATGTCGTCGGAATAGAAACCTCATACTGGGACAAAGACAATATTATTGACATTGACATTAATCAGATTCTCATAAAACTAACGGAGGACAGTAATTCTGGGTCAGATTCTGAGGCCTGAGGCAAGTTGAATCTTAAAAAGTTGAGTGTCACTATGTTACTGCAGTGTCGTCAGTTATCAGGGGCAAAATAGGAATATTTGGACAGGATGGCGATTAAACGTAAATTCATCGGGTTTTTGAAGGGGTGGGGGGACTTCTGTACTAATTAAGCTTTAAAGTATAATTGCGCCGACGTCATTGCATGAACATAGAAAAGGACGACCAATAAGGCCTATGCGTACATTTACTATAGGCCTATAAGCATGCATAGCACGATACAAGATATAATTTTGATCCAAGACTAATAGTAAACGTACAATTATTTTAATAATAATAATAAAGAGATTTATATAGCGCCTTTTACACAAGTAGGCAAAGCGCTGTTGCCAATTATTATTACGCTGCCATCAGGAAATCGTCACAATCCTTTCGCTTCACCTAGGTCGGCAGCCGGCCAAGCGCACAATCCTATCAGCACTTAGATTGTAATATTCCCCCTAACAGCTACCCGAATATCGCTTGGGTTGACGAAGCAAGTAAGGTAAAGTGCCTTGCCCAAGTGCACAACACATTGGCCACAGCGGGGCTCGAACCCACAACCTTCAGATCATGAGTCGGCCGTCTTATCCACTGGACCACATGTGCCCTTTTTTAGCTGGCCTACACTTCGGAATGAAGTTCTATTGGGAGGTACATATCAAAGGCTCACCCCTCTCCGACTTAATTGAATAGGTCCAAAACTCCAGGGGGACGAACGTATCAACGCGAATCGACTATAATACACTGCAAAAACAAGTGTTAATACATTGACAATATATAATATTGCATTAAAACAATTATATTAAGGATGTTAACACTAATAAATGTTTAACTATTATCATGTTAAAGTGTTCATTAATTATTTGAACACGCAAGTTAATGGGTGATTCACGGCACTGTTTAAATTTCCATATTTGTGCGTTTAATGTAGTATCTAAATATTTTTACCAAACAAAAGCGTTAATCACTGTTTACAAAACGATATTAGCGTTTATCTTTTCCAAATGTGTTTAAACATTACAAAAACATATTAAACATATTCATATATTAATCTCTTCATCTTTTCAAAACTATTTCCCTATATAAAACTGTCCATAAACAAATATTACAACATGCTCTATAAATACCAAATGTTAAAGCAATATTAGCACATTTTTTTGAAGAGCGCCCTCAATTTTTCAAAAATCTTGAGATTCTTACACGGCTGCATTGGTAACGGGCTAGTAAACTATACCTGTGAATGGTTAAGCTCGAAAATGTCTATGTGTCACAAACGAAGGATTTTTGTAAATTAGAATAATTAATATCGGGATCCTGATAATAATTCAACGGCTGCTGGAAACGGCCTTCCAATGTGAAAAAGCCGGGATATAGGGCCATGTACATATCTACGCTCATCCATTCGTTTGTTTTATTGGTTCAGGCAAGTCAAGTTAGAGGTTATTTTCTTGAGGTGGCACTATTTCATCATGGACGGACATAAACGTAGCATTTCCAGCTCCGCCGTTAAGTCCAATCTGGGATCCCAATTTTAATTACAAAATCGCTTATTTTATGATAAATACGCATTTTTTAGCATCCTCGTTTGCAGGTATATTTCGTAGACAATTACCAACATAACTCTGCAAAAATATCAAATTTTGAAAATTGGGGGCGCTCTTCAAAAAAATTGCTAATGTTGCTTTAAATGTCAACATTTTAAAAAGAACATTTTAAAAGATTTAAATAATTGAAAAGACAAAGTAATCAATTATATTTAAAAAGAGAATACAATTACTAATAAAAAATAGAAATAATAAAATTAATTAAATTACGAAAATTTATAAAACAATTGTAAAATTTATAAAACAATTCTAAAGCGGTACGACCAGGACTCGAAATTACGCACACAATCACCGAATCACATATTACAACAATACATACCCATATACTATAACATACTTGGTCGTCTGAAGGTCTGCACCGCTACGCCACAGAGGACCGCTCGGATTCGGCCTGTAACCAAGTACCTTCAATTAAAGTACGAGTAGCATATCTGCATGCCTTGGGAAGCTACATTACAGTACCTCTGGGTCCTATGACTACACAGCACATTTTAGGGTCCTGGGATACTGCATCACAGTACCACTGGGTCATAGAATTGTACAGCACAGTTTAGGGTCCTGGGACGCTACATCACAGTACCACATGGTCCTAGGACTTTGAGTCATAGCTCAGAGTCCTAGGACGCTTCCTGAGAAGACCGTGAATTTTGTAAAAAGTTGTAATGAATTTGAGAATCCTCTAAAATAAAGTTAACTTTAGCTTTCAGAAACTATGTGTCCTTGGACACAGTTTCTGAATCCTGATTATGGGTTTCGGAGACTAGAGTCCTAGGACTTTCTGATACGTAGGACTCTTAAATCTCTCACACCGGTGTAAAGAAACTGAGTGTCTCCCATGAGAGAGTGTCCCAGCTACCATAGCAACATGTACGGAATAAACCGTGACCTTGTAGACGAGACCATTTGGGTACAGTGCTGAAACAAATGATTCATACCGCATCAAATGGGATAAACACAATAAACAGATGGGTGGTAGGACATTCAGTCACACGGACACTGTATTATATGACACCGGCAGTGATGCGTTAGCCGCTCTCGCACGGCATTTTGATATATGAAAAATGATGCTAAAGTGTTATTTTGCGAATGACAAGCATTTCCACCCTGTTTTCATCATGCTTTCAACTAGTAGAATTAGGTTTTGTAAATACATTATTTTCTTTGGAAGTTAAATTTACAACAACAATAACAACAACAGCAAATAGTTACCAAATTTGTCCATAATGCCAGCGAATGGAATGCAGAAGATAACGGAGATGATCCCTCCCCACATTGATATTAGAGCAATATCAGCCTGGTTCCAATTTAACACGGTGAAAACTGAAAGCAATCATGTGGGCAAACAAGATAGAATGTGACCCTCAAGACCACTGTGAAACACATATTAAAGGGACATAAAGGCATATAAACAAAATTTGACATAGTGAAAAGGACCCTTACTGAAATCACTTCCACGAATTTGAAAACAATTTGGATGTTTACATTCTGTAAAAACAGTATAAACAGGAAGAGTTCCGGGGGGGGGGGGGGGTGGCAGTTTGTGGCAATTTCTGGAACAAGCTAGGATGCTGACATTACTGCCAGCATTTAACAAACTTGAAAAGCATGTTGTCATCACCTCATAGACCATTGCTATTGTCTAATGTGCTCAATGCCCGGCTAATCCATCTTTACTTGCTCATATCTTACACAGCCCTAAAGTACAATGCCTGAATCCCTGTCTTGAATGCTTTTTGATATGTGTCGCAAAACATGCTAGATACAACGGGTAAATTCTGTCAGGATGTGAACACATTGCTTTTCTGTTCCAGAAATTGCCACGAACTACCGCCTCCCCCTGGAACTCCTGTTTTTACTGTTTTTACAGAATGTAAACATCCAAATCCAAGGTAGGGAAAGATCATGAAACCTGGGGACCTACTATTGGGAGACATGGATATGGAGAGATGAACGACAGAGGTGAACGCCTTTTATATTTTTGCAAAGAAAACCGCCTCGTAATAACCAACACTCTCTTCAAACACAAACCTTCCCGGAAGTGGACATGGATTTCACCCGATCATAAGACTAAGAACATGATTGACCTGATCCTGATAAGAGATAGGTGGAGATCAGCAGTGGATAACACCAGATCATTTCAAAGTGTTGATGTTGGATCAGACCACTCCTTTGTTATTGCCAAGCTGAGGGTGAAATTCAAAGTTGAGAAGAAAGGCCAGAAGGAGAAAGAAGTGGAACCTTACCAAGCCTGATGACCCTAGTGTAGAAAAAGAATTTCATGCTGCGCTGCAAAAAAAACAGGGTTCGGTTTTGCTGATGATGAAGTAAACATAAATGAATCCAATGCAGGACTCTTGCTTGAAAAAACCACCAACAATCATCAAGAGACAGCAGATGAAGTCCTTGGAATTCATCCGGTGGGGTAAAGAGAAGCACTGGAGCTCCGATGCAACTCTTGCAATGACAGATGAAAGAAGGGAAAGCAAGGAAGAATGCCATTCAAGATCCTAACAGTCGTCAAGAGTACAATCACTTGACCAGATGATTAAAAAGGCCTTACAGCTGACAAAGAAAAAATGGTACAAGACAAATGAACATCGTGGAGAAGAACATGCAACAGAAAAAGAGCAAAGAGGTCTAAAACACCATCAAACCCAAACTAAGGGCGTGATAGAAAGACCAATCCAACTCTATCCGCAGCAGAAATGGTGAGATTCTTTCCAATCCAGCTGAATAAACAAGATGGTTTGAATATGGTAAGGCCCTACAAGCATCAGCCTACCATTGACCACCTTTCTTCATCCTCAAATACAGAGGACTATCCTGTTCTACTCTGGATAGCGAGCCATTCCTTCTCCGTTCTGAAGATGAAGCATCTGTCCACAAAAAAAGCTGAAGTCAGAAATCCCCGGTTCTGATGAGATCCCAGGATAACTGCTCCGCATGGTGGTGAGTGGCAATCATTGACCAATTGCACAATATCTGCAATGATATCTGGATAAATGAACGCATTCCAGAAGATGGACAAAATCTATCATTCTTCCATGCCAAGAAGGGAGACATCACCAAGTGTGAGAACTACAGGACCATCAGCCTGATTAACCATCCAGCCAAAATTCTTCTGGAAATTATAGGAGCCGGATGAAGCCCTATGTAAAAGCCATTCTACCGAAGAACAGCGGGTTTTCAGACCTGGTCGCTCCACAATTGAACACGTCTTCGCCCTGAATCTCCTCCTCCAACATCGCCTGAGAAGAAAGATGGGAAGGTTTTTGCTGTCTCCATTGATTACAAGAAGGCATTCTATCGAGTATGCACGATGCCTCTTTAAGTGATGCTTCATTATGTTGTGCCTCAAAACTGATCAACCTCATCATAAAAAAAAAAAAAGTAGATCTCTATACCAATGCTAAAAAGGCTGCATCAGACTTAACAACATCTTACAGAGTGGTTGAACAACTATTGGCGTGTCGCCAGTGATTTCTTCTATCACCAGACCTCTTCAACCTATTTCTCGAATACAACTTAGCAGAAGCCTTTGAAACTGTACAAACTTGGGCATAAACGTTGATGGCTACAAATTAAAAGACCTCCGTTTTGCTGACGATCTAGCTCTCATCGCCGACTCAAGAGGACGATCTGCAAACCTTGATTGAGAAAGTGCATCATGCTAGCAAAATATGGGATGAGATTCAGTATACCTACAACAAAAGCTATGGTATTCTCCGTGATGACCAGCTCCCATAAGATCCAGCTGATGGTTCACCACTTGAGCAGTTAACAGATTGCACGTAT
The DNA here is from genome assembly GCA_023653785.1 of Ophioderma brevispina. Lineage (NCBI taxonomy): Eukaryota > Metazoa > Echinodermata > Ophiuroidea > Amphilepidida > Ophiodermatidae > Ophioderma > Ophioderma brevispina. The sequence goes on along the minus strand of JAMKCH010046108.1, from coordinate 64,243 downwards.
TTGGGAGTAACTCTAACACCATCAAACGACTCCCCCACGAAATCAAATCAATTATTATTGGCATCAACAGCACTAGGAAATTACAGAGAGTCTGAGAGTGATAAAGGACATCTCACTCCCACCAATTAACACTTGTTTTTCACTAGTCCAACCCAGTGCTTCTGTATGGCTCTGAAACCTGGACCATCAAAAAGATGACTTGAAGAGTTGGAAGCAATTTGAGATGCAATGCTACAGAAAAATCCTTATATCAGCTGGAGGATACATCCCGGAAATGACAAGGTTCTGTCAGGAATCTCCTCCTGCCACTTTCAACCAAAAAGGATCCTGCTCGCATCACTGCCTCGCAGTTGACATGGTTTGGTCACTTTGCAGAATGAACCCATCCGCCTACCCAAACGCATTTTTATGGAACCTGTCGCAGCACAAACAGACAGGGAACACCAGAAGCGATGGGAAGATGACATCATCGTGGGCACCACCTTCCACAAGCATATTGGGAAGCGCAAGATAGGAATAGATGGTATAAATTTGTTCGAGGAGCCAACGCCCCCCATCCTATGGGATTCATGGTGTAATAGATAGATAGTGTAGTACATCCAAATTGGTTTCCATTACTCGTGGAAGTGATTTCAGGTAAGGGTTCCTTTTCTTATGACATTTTTTATGCCAATCTGTCCCTTTAAACAAGCATTATATCAGCTCATGTTAAAAAAGATAGGGACATAATGATAATTCTTCAGTCCTAAGAGCAGTTTATGCATTTTTACTACAAAGTACTTATTTTAACAGCCTTCACGAATACTTAAAAAAACAAAGCAAAGCAAGAGTCTTAACTGTATGTGTTACTGCCCTTCCTTCGACTTGGCATGCTTTCAATTGCTCTCTGACAGACAAATTGCATTCCCAGACCATTTTTAATGGGGGGGGGGGGGTGCCAGTAAAAGTGTCCATTTGAAGACGATTCATTTCTTTTTACGATCGGTTTGAAAAAAATTGACCGCAATAATTGAACAAAATCAGCGTATCAATAATCAAAAAGTAGGTAATATCTTCAGACAAAATCAATAACAAAACAGTGTATTTCTTTCAATATCTACTCCTCAAGCATCGAACTCTCACATGCTAAGGTATGGAGATACTACACGGCTGAAGAGAGTATTATAATATAAAACGATATAGAGTAAAATTACAAATCTTACCTTATGGCTATTGGCCGCCCAATGTATTCCAAAGGAGGACTGGTAATATGGAGGCAAATGAGAATACTGCTAGTACATAAAAATACGCCTTTTGTAAACTTGAAATTCTATCGGCGATTCTTTCGGCCAACTATTTGAATCATTTTCAGAGTTACTGCCAGCACCATTCAATGGTTCAAGTTCTGTTATACAAACAAACAATGGCACAGATATTAACGAAACAGTCTTACCTTGAAGCAATAATGGATGATTCCTGGAGAAATATTGCTAAAATGATGGATAAAAATGGACTTTAAATGTATATACAGCCTAATTAAGATCGGGGATGACCAATAATAATAATTATTATAAATATGCTTGTTTTAAGAAATATTGACCATCTACAGCTGTACAACTTTGTGGGAGTTTACTTCATTATCTTAAAGGAAACCTAACGGTGTCAAAATCTTAACATCGAAATAAATTGAGGGCGTGTGTCATACGAAATGTGCCATATTGCTTTAATTATCCACAAAACAAATGTTTTAATAACTTCGAGTCCAAAGGGTATTTTATTTTTCAAATATTGAAAATACTTTTATGACTCACTTGTAATTGTGTAAGAAATATTGTGTAAATTTTAACCAAAAAGGTACAATTTGGAAATGCAACTGGTCAGCGAGTGTGTTTTACATTCCCGCATATGCTGGTACCTATTTATACTCCTGGGTGGAGAGAGGCAAACGAGGTAAAGTACCTTGCCCAAGTGCACAACACATTGGCGACAGTAGGGCTCGAACCCACAACCTTATGCTTACGATACGAACGCTTATATCCAACTGCACCCCATGTAGCTAGAAGGCGGAAATAAGTCAGTCATAACTGATTTTTTTTTTCATACATGTCGCGAAAAGCACCATATCAAATTCCCCAAAGAGTAATTAATGCAATAAAGGGGAAGGTTTATACAACAGGGGTCACAATTAAAATGAGTCATTGACCTCAATTAATGGCTTTTGTAATAAAACTAACCGATGAATGTGAGGATGAAGAAAGCAAATTTTCGGACCTCTGGAGTGCACACACATCCATAGAACCCTTGGTTTTTCGGGGATATTTGAGATTTCAGTTTTCATTTACCACACTTCTCTATAGGACTGATACTGGTATTCTCTCACACAGTACCAATTTCAGATAGTCTTTCTCAGTCTGTAACACGGACTACACAGTGGCAAAATACTTTCCGCACGCGCAATTAATCGCAGAACGAAGTGTAAGGTAGTCACCAGAAGACATCTCCCGAACCCAACCTCTTCCCGACTACACACAGAACCGGCTTTTTTTTCAAACTCGGCTACAGTCTTGTTCAACTTGCAAAATTCCATGTTTATCCCGACCAGGGATGTTATCTGCGAGTGGTCCCCGTCGTCCATGGGGCAGACAAGGATGCGAAACCCTAGCAGAAGGCGACAGCATCATAAAATCAGCAAGATCAAACATGTTTAATTGTCGATGCCACTTGTTCAGTCCCCGGATCAGTCGCCGACCTGAAACGACGGCACAATTGTAACATTGCTGTCAAGACTGCTCGTCTATTGGTCGTCGAGTTTGTTGACGCCAAAAAAGGTATCCGTCACATAAAAAGACAACCCGCGCGACGCTACCCAACCTCTTCCCAACTTACACATTGTTTTCAAATCAGCTGCAGTTCTTGTTCAAACTTGCAAATTTACAAGACAAGAGATGCTCTCGCCTAGTCCGGCCCGCAGCCAGGATTTTTTTCGGTGGAGGGGGGAGGTGGGATTTTTCCAAAAGTGGACCTTTCCAAATGTTGGACCTTTTCACGATAAGGGCGCGTAAAATTTTGAAACAGTGGACCTTTTTTGCCCAAAATTTGTTTTTTGCCTTATTTTGAATAGGTCCCTAAATTCCAATTTTTTCTAGCTCGCTTCGCTCGCCACACCTCTTTTTGTGCACCTTTTTGGAATGTTGGAGATGGGTGGTTACAATCGCACCCCGCAACCCCACTGGCTACGGCCCTGCGCCTATAGCCGTAGTGGGCAATCGGCGCTGGAACGTCGAAAGCGTCGAGAAGTTTTTAGAAATTTACACACATTTATGTCGAAAATGCAAATCATTTGACGTGCGTTCTAAAACGTCGCTCATTTGCATTTTCGACGTAAATTTAATAAAAAACCGTCAGCCTGTTTTCGACGTGCCAACGTCGTTTTCACGTCGGCTCTAAACGACTAGCCCGCTGGGAGGCGACAGCACATAAATCATAAGATCAAGCAGGCCACTTCTGTTCAGATCCCGCAATCCTTCGCCGACCTTACCATGAGGCGATTTGCGACTGTCTTCTGTAGGTCGCCGAGTTTAGTCGCCGATTTAGCATGTTCAGTTGGCTTGCTTTATCTCTCCCCCGCTTGACCAGAACTCATTGCCGACCACTTTTTTCCAACATGCACACAACCACTCATGATCCACTCATCGGCTACGCTTCCAAACTGCTCATTCGTTTATTGGCCGACCTTCCCGAGTCTTTCCAAAACCCTCCACGATTGTTTTAATCTGCAATAAAAAATCGTGGCGGTTTTTTTTCAATTTGCCACATGCTCCTGACCACCCAAGACTGCAGAAGACTGTCAACCATAACAGCCCAGACTTGGTCACAACTACACACGAAAAGGACAATTACTGACGAGTTTTTGAAAAATGGCCAATCGGCACCAGTCTTGAGCAGTCTGGAAGTGGTCTTCTAGCAAATAATCGGTAAGACTACAGAAGACTGTACAGAACTGTCACAGACCTTGCCAAAACTACACATGAAAAAGAAAAACTGCTCACGATTTTCGAAAATTGGTCAATCGACACCAGTCTTGAGCAGTCTGGAAGTGGTTTTCTAGCAAAAAATCGGCTGTGTGACTGAGCCTTAAATAATAAACATGATCGGCTTTCTTAAATGTTCTACTGTCGTAATTGAAAATTGGCATGAAATTGGTGCTTTCTTCGCAAGGAATACTCCAATGACCGATAGAGTACCAATAAATTCCTCTTTAACTTGAGAGATCTAATGCGGGGAAGGCTGCTGTTGTTATGAAAGTCTTTAGTTCTTGAACAATACTTTTTGGATAGTACCACACAGATTTCCAGTTAGAATATTTATCTCTGACTCAGTATAACAATAAAAAAGCAACAGATCAAATATGTTTGTGTTAATTGTTGATTAATAAAAATATGCGCTTCCAAAAATGAGGAAAGTCACCGTCTATAGTCCAGGCCCTGGCTAGGACGTGATTTGAGTTGGACCACTTGCTTTTAAAAATCACACCTGTGTTTTTTCGAAACCGGTGCAAATTCGAGAATCCAATTGTTCAAACTCTAAATATATAGCCACCGGTAGCCATCCTGGATTTTCAACTCCATAGCATGTGACCTGGACTTCTAATCATAAAAATGATTCCCAGCACTGAAAGGCCCATAAAACGAGGTATCGCACATACTTCTAGGGTAAGTTGTTTAAAATTTATATTTTCAATATGGCTGCCCGGGGCCATTTTGGATTTTCAATTTGCAGCCGGTTTCCAAAAAGCACCTGTGTGATTTTTTTAAAAGCAAGTGGTCCAGCAACTTGTGCAGTAGTGTTTGACGGAATGAATGGCAATAACTCATTTGCATCAATGGGACTTCTATATGAAACGTCTACCGTAAGCGGGGTCCGAGCCAGGGCCTGGACAAGCTTCTGTGGATTTTCGTTAATACACTTTGGGATTCTTTAAATTTTGTACATTCCTGGGATCTTGTTCTCCCTGTAAAGTAATCCATTGTTGAATGGTAATTTTGTGAGAAATACGAAAAACAAACGTCCTCCGAATAGACTCTACGACACAAGATTATGCATAAAAAAAATCATCACTTTTCATTTTGAAGCATTTAATAAAGCCAGAAAATTGATAGATAGCAGGATGACAAATCGACCTTCAGCTGTACGGTAGGTTAATCCCCGATTTTAACTATTTTAAGAAGCTATATCATTTACATCATTTGCAGTTTAACTAGATGGGAGTTATCGTTCATTAAAACAACTGCACAGCCAAAATCTCATCAACGTGACCATGTCATAAGAAATGAGAAAATATCGCAAAAAATCATTTTGTAGTAGCAGGTCGCCGACGGTAAAATAAAAACTTACGACAAACAAAATGTTTAAAATGTGTATTAAAAAGATAACAGATAGACAGAATTAAATACAATCTCTATCTACAATGCGTATGTATCCTACCTTCCTTATCAGGCGGAGTGATCTTGGATTTGTTCAAGCCCATCTCGATTAACTTGTTACACACACTACTTCGGCAATGGTAATTACATTCTTTCTAAAATCCAAATTCGCCACGTGCCAAACCTGTCGGAAAGTGAGTGAACGTGAGTGAATGTATTTTAAAGCTACGCTTGCTGAATATTATGCTCAATAAAATTTATGCTTATATGTAAATGCTGCCTAAAAAGTAATTAATCATATACTGCACTAAACAGCTGCAATTTACGCGATTAAAATTTGGAGACTATTTAAGGGACAGTGATCTCAGTGCAGGGAAATAATTTGTTTCATATCTTCTTAAATATATCCATGTACGAATTATTAAGTAAACATCAGTGAAGTAACTCTACTCAATATCCTTGCTCCTCCTATCCCCATGTGATCAGTAAACGTAATCAATTGATTGTTCACTTGGCAAATGTGTTTTTTTCTTATTACTGTGATATTCTCTAAAACAGGAACCGTCCAATTATATTTTCCCTCTGCCTCCCCCCACCCCCCCATGAAAATGGTCCGATTACACAACTTTCACGCGCATATCATTGTCCCATTAAAACTTGCTATATATTGTAATGATCCTCGAGTTCTTTTAATCTCACATCCTTGCCCTTGCGTGAATTTTGACTTGACTTATCGTTTACCTCGAGTAAAACAAGTAATACTATTTCATTTTTAGAATAGCTAGTTTCTGTCGACCTTCCAAATACCCTCCATAACACCTCCCTCCCTCTCTCCTCTTCCTCTCTTTCACCCGCCTCTCTCCTCTCCTCTCACTTTCCTCCTTCCCTCTCTCACCAGCTCCCTGCTCCATACGTCGTCCTGCCAATCCCTTCGCCTCCCCTCTCCCATCGTAGCCCGTCCCCTCCCCCCGAGGGTCCCCTCCCTTCAGCCACGGGTCATCGACAGCTCCCGTCCCTTCGCCTCCCTGTCTACCCATCGCCTCCGATGCCGCTGTTCCCTCCACTGCCCTCTCCAGGTCCCATCCCATTCCCTCCCGGTTACCCCAGTGAGAGAAGGGCCCTTCCCCGCTTCACGCCCCCACCCATCTCCTCCCTTTGCTTTTCTCTCCTTCCCCTCACACCACCATTATATTAAATATTATAACACCCCACATGATAAAGCTTGTCACCGAAACATCCACTACCTTTTTATTCAAGTTGATCTAAGGGACATTCATTAAAATGTTATCTTGGCCTCCATTTTGTGATTAAAATATATTTTATTTGTCAATTTCATTTTGAGAAAAGATTTCCCAAGGAAAAGTACTTTGTTTAGGATAAAAAAAGAGAAAGGGGATTCCACTAGTGGTGTTTGTGCAAAACGTGATCATGCACCTGTTATTTACGTCAAGCAAGAGATGAGTGGGATTCTTCGGAACTGCTTACTTAGAAAATGAATCAACTTGTTTATCATTGAGATCAAACAGATTGGAAAATTTGAGATTTTCCAATTATGTTATTTAGGTAGGAATGGTCAATGCAGATGATGTCATTTATGTTATTTTTTTTATTTTTTTTACCATTTATGTTTATGCTGATTCTTGTGGTATATCTATTTAGCGAATTGGGAACTTTGTGAATCCTTATATAAGAGAGATTGAAGGTACCTAATTTGTGCATCACATAGTGCCAGGATTTATTTTTATGTAAGGCCCACCGGAGGCTTGAAAGCTGACCAGGGATCCTAAATAGATCGGGATAGGACACTCGATCACGAAGTGGATGCATATTGCATGAAATATGTTACTTATGGATCGCCGGTCGTACGTGGCGCCGCTGTGCCGTTACGCATTCCCGATTACGTAATACTGCATAAATAATTATGTGACTATCGAATGGTGGCTCTACTTACTATGGCCTTCGATTCGTCTATGGATTTGTACACGTTCACCCGCCTGGCGAATGTTTGCTGTCGTCCTTTAAAGCCAAAAGACTGCATTTTTTGAAACCAAATGGATTCCAGTTTGTGGTCCTAATGAAGACTGCGGAAGACTGAAGGTGGTAACTACCTGGATTGTATTTCAGAATATTAGTAGTCGTCGCGGAAAAACACCGCGCTTGAACTGCTGGACCAAGTTTCTTCGGACTGAGAAGATTCACATGGACTATACATGGATTTATGTGAACTTGTACGCTGTCAGTTTGGAGCCTTCGCTGGAGGACATATCAATCGTTGAACTGCAACGCTCTTTTTAACTCTGGACTTAGTGTTACTCTAATAAGTAATCATAAAGTTAAATCTTGTGTGTAATTTGTATTATATGTTATATGTTTATTTTGAACATGACCACATTTCTTACCAAACGGATTAAAATCATTAAAAACATTGTTATTATATAAAATTCAAACCACTCAACTCTTTTATTCAGGAGCACGTCACTACATAATTTACCTAGTTCACCTTCGGAATGCAATGTGCTAGGCTTCTACAACCGTATGGCGGAAATATAGTCCACCGGACTCACAGCCTACAACGGTGAGGATAGGGCACTCGATTTCATTGACTCTTCACAGCCACATTATTTTTCACGCTTCCCGTGGTGGGGGGGGGGGGAAGGGCCAATCACTTATGAATCGATATGGGTGTAAATCTGGCGCTTCGAACGCAGGGGCATTCGGTGACATAGGCTAAAATAGTCGCTTGGGTTCAGAGACACCAAAATGCCCCAATAGGTGTTTTAGTGAAAAAAACAAATTTGTAAATTTTTTCCCGGCAAATGGGGTCTGTTTTTAGAAAATTTCACCCATATAGGGGTCTTGAGTGCACATTTTCAAAATTTTGCCAAAATTTAGGGTCTTGATTGACGTTGGTAAAAAAATTAAAATATGGGCTTTTGGGTGACATTTTTTTTCAAAATATTGGGGTCCTTTGTGTGACAGCGACGCTGAAAATGGGGATCTACAGCCTTACATGCGCGTCACCTCCAAGATCGAAGTGCCCCCGGGCACGCTTTTTCCGTTGTCGTCTATAGACCATAGACTATGGCTCCGGCCTGGCCATATCTCCTTTTACAGCTGGCCATAATATTTTTTTCCTCAGCAAATATTTTTTAAAAAAAAGGAGAGGTTTACCGATTGGGGTTGAACTCTCCAAGAACGCTTCGATGCTACATTCAAAACAAACCTACCTATCGATTACGTTTTAATTGCCGTTGTCCATACCCAGTATGTATTATCATTTTTTGAGCCACATTGGAAATTTTTTTTAATCATCTTTACCAGAGAAAAGGATCTAGGAAAGCACAAACAAAGCTCTCCATTGACGCCTGTATAGAAGATTCTAGTGGCAAGTCACCGACGCAGGTCACCGATGGCAATTCGCGCATGTGTAGTACATTCGGGTGACTGACCTAAATATACACACAATCGAATGTGTGTACATTGTACGTGTCATGCAAACCATGCTTGACCGCGCCCACAAACACGTTTCCGCGCATATAATTATGACAGCAATCAATACTCCCATTGCAATTCCCAGTTCAAACTTGGTTCCACTGCCGGAAAATAGCCATGCATATTTCCATTGTCACCTTATTTAAAGTGAATGTCACCTTGCAATGATGACACTGTGGGTTCAGGAATGATCTAAGTAATACCGACACAGATAGTACATCTCACTAGTCACATTATATCGTTCATAATCTACGATTATTTAGGAGTACTTTTTCAACCCCTCAATTTCCGGGATTGACTCATGGCGCAACGTTACAAACATAAAACAAACACCAACACTCAACAGCGCAAAGTCTTATTTAAATTCTGTTTTCAGCTTCCGATAGCCGAGACCATACCGGATTTTCCATTATCATTAAGCATATAATTTTGACAAGCTGAGGTCTAAAAAGTCTCTCGAACGTCATGAATATACATTGAGGAATTTCCAAAATCTCCCCAAGCTGTATCACAAATATGACGTCACCATTCAGTAATGAGAGTAATGAGCGGCGCTCTTCATTTGTAAATTGTATTGAAAGAAGTGTGTACGTTCAAAGCGACTGTTGCGAGTCAACCACACCAATCGTTCTCTTTTAAACAACTTTGCTAATAAAATAAAGAAACACTCTGTCATTTGACTATAGATATTTGTACAATGTTTTTCATAAGCTATGACCATGCTTAAAGGTCCCAGGAAATGAGATGATAAACTTAGTCCAAATCTTTATAGGACATTCCATTCCAATAAACAGGGCCAGAAAAAAAGAATACACTACCAGTGACATCATTAGTGAAACTATTGATTTTTAGTCAGTGTCATGAATAGATTCACACCAGTCACCTGGAATTCTATTACTCTCTGAAAAATCAATAGTTTCACTAATGATGTCATCACCAACCCAAATATTGAATGCTTTCTAGTCCCTCCTTGTAGACTTGACACAAACCATATCAATTCTATTTGCATTACCTGGGACCTTTAAGGCTTCTTGTTTTTTGTACAATGAGATGTGGCACGGTAGCGTCACTTAAAAGGGTGAAACTGTGAAAGAGTTATAATGGGTTTATTCTGTTTATCGTCTCATTGCGCAGAAGACAGTACGCCATATTCTGGGGGCTTGTATTGTCAATAATACATGCATGTTTGTATGTTTTTGTGTGTGTTTGTGTGCAATAAAGGCGGTATACTAAAAGAAAAAAAATGCTAATATCCCCCCAAGGCAAGAGTCCCATATGTACACCCATTCGAAGTTCTACATGTAACAAATTATTTTTTATTTTTGGCCTTAGGGTTAGAGTGCTAGTTATTGTACGGCCATAAATAAAAATACATACATATGACACTTTTTCGTTTCCCAATTTCACATTTGATTCCAGTAGGCTATTTTAAATATTTTTCCCTCCAACAATTTGTTTTTAAAAATTGCAAGAAATTATAGAAATTGAAATATACATGCACTTGTATATGCTTACATATCGTCGTGGTCACGACATAGTGTCGAATCTGATTTTTTGGTCAAATTGAGTTAATAGTTGATTCTGGTTGCATTTTATGTACTCTTTAATTGTACCCAAAAATAAAAGTGAAATCACATCTCCTAACCAAAGTAGCCGCAGTCGAATAACACGCATTTATATAAAACGGGTTTCACAAACAATCGAATACGTATTCGATAGCTTTGCGTGTCGAAATATCTCAAAGCACACAGATAAATGGTGAACGAATACGTATTCCCTGGGACAAAAATTGCTACTTTCATGGATCAAATCGATAATAAGGTCTATCAGATTTAAAACCCTCGTCTGCTACCGAGGGGGGGGGGGGTGGTCCCACCCCCCCTTTATGTTTTTTCCCCGGCTTGCTAAACCCCCTTTTTGGGGTCCTAAACGTAAATGTTTAATGTAAGTGTCAATTGACATTTTTCCTCCCCGCTAATTTTCATCCAAAACAAACATCCACGCGGGGTATAATGTAAGATACAATGGTGAACCAAAAGTGATGGATGGGGGGGGGTGGGGTTGGCACCACCCCCCCTTCGGAAGAAAGTACGACACTGCCCTAAACACACACAGGAACATCACAAACCTTTTGAATTGGTACCAAAGATAGCTATGGTCCTCCTCTTTCGCTTGATACCAAAATGAGTACCACATGCCTAACATTAATCGTCGACAATGACGTCATAAAGTTCGCAGGTCAACAAAATTGCCCATTCTCCATAGACACACACACAGTGGAAAAAGTTTCAATTTTTCGCCAAAAAGGTTAGGAAAATCATTTTTCATTCGGTTTTTTTACTCCTACTTGATGGAATGATTATTTTTAATATAATGAGCAGCATTTTAAGTCTTAATAAGGTGTTTGAGTCGCTAAATGCGAAAACAAAAAATCAATTTTCCACCACTATATTTAGTATTTTCGTTCGGTCGTACTTTCCCTCAACCTATGACGTCATTGTGACGTCATAATGGTACTTATTTTGGTACCAATGGAAAGAAAAAATCTCTAAGCTATCCTTTTGGTACACCCATTTACAGGAATCCGGGTGTTCAGTAACGAAAATCGCTGCTGGGGCGGGTGGTAACCACCCCCCCCCCCCTTCGGCAATTTTGTTACAAAAAATGGCTCCAGTTAGAGGTTAAGGCAATCTGTTGAAAATTTAACCTTTCTATATTTCAGGAGGGATTGGTCATGTTATTATTTCACATTTTTTTTTAATTTTTTGTTTTTTTAATTATGTTAATTTATATTATGAAACCTACGGTCTGCGTCGGGAAAAAGAATTATCCAAGTGTTGTATTTTAACATTTGTAAATACCCCAATTTTATATTTTTTTTGGGGGTGGGAGGGCATATTGACATTAATAATCCTCGTATTACCAAAGGGGATGAGTTACCTCCCAGGTAAACTTTCCCTCCCTGTGGCGCAAACGTTCAAAAAACTAAATTATCGGTTACGTCTTCCATATAATTATTTCACATCCTTCTTCTGGTCTGCTAATTTGGCGAAACAAATGTGAGGTGGGTCAACCCTAAAAAACCGGGGTTAAGCGGTCGAAGTCGAGGATTGGTTGTAGTGGTTCTACTCCCTCTACTAATATATAAAACCCATTAGTGAAACACCCTACTCAACAGCATTTCTGATTGTTCAGTTTTTTACTGCCCATTTATTCTGCAATAATAGCCGCTAAATGCATTTTTTCTTATCATTTATTTTCATTAATATCAGCATACAAAATACACTAAATAAGGCATTAACTTAAAACCTATACAAACAACCAAAATCAAATCAAGTTTTTTTTAGTTAATAGATAGAAATTCGTAGTATCATCTATGGACTCATAATGTATCCCGGGCGGAAAAATAAAAAAAATGGGTGTCCAATTATTTAGTTTTTCCGACCTCGAGGACATATTCGCCTATAAATATACATGCATTCACCCTTTAGTTTATAGTTCATTTCTTTAAATATTGTGCACTGTAGGCTCAATAAAATTATATATTGATTAAACTAGTCATTTTCCATATCATTTGGGCAAAAACCCGCACGAAAAAATGCAACATTCACTACCTTTTTAAATGGTCACAATTTTATTTTTTCATTTATACTCTGATGTGGTGTCTGGGAATGACCACTTTTTCCAACTTGTGAACTTTGATGACGTCCTTGTGACGCCATATTAGGTTTATGTTGGAAGCAGTAGAAAACGGTGAACCAATGCCTATCATCGGGTATACCAACATCGAATTCATCTTTGCTTTAATAATAATATTCTCTCTCGGGGTGTTTACCACCCCACCCCTTAGTAACCGTGTTACAAAAATAGAAGAACTTTCAACATAGTTGCGAAAGTGTTGATTTTCTTTTGATGTTACACTTTGATATCTGCAACTAATAATTACTAATATGCCATCATTTAAACAAAATCGCCTTTCAGGAACAAATAGAGTATTGTCTTTGGAAGGTGTTGGTATTCAGCAGTTATGCCTTCTAAATTGTTTTTTAGATTATGTAATTTTATGAGTATATATTACCCAGTTATTGTTAATTGCGTTTTCAAGTTTAAGCCGTGTACATTCACTTTAAAATAGGAACTATATATGTAATGAGAAATTTAAGAAAACGAGGAAATAGACCATCTTTTTATTCCTCCAAAATCTTTTTGGGTTATGAAATATTCCAGTCACATTTTAAATATTATTCTGAGCTCATTTTTCAACAGTTCTAGCCAATATTTATTGTTGTTTACAACATTGCATACTATTTATTAATTTTGTAAATAATAAATGCACAACAATGTTTGGTTCCTTCGAAAGTATTTTACTCTGAATTTATTGTTTTTTTTTCCTTTCGCAAAAATGAGTTAAAACATAATTTGGCGAACTAATTAAAAGATATTCATCTTTAAGGAGCCAAATTTGTAAGGGTAGAGGTTGTCATTTTCTGAATTCGTTGGTCATCTTGGTCAGTCCTGCACTATATTTTACAAGGAACGATAATGCAATAGTGAAAGTTTCCCGTTTTAAAAACAAACCGCTTTGGAAATTTGGCCATGGTTTGTACATAAACACAATGCAAAATAGACATCGTAAATGTCGTCGTCTTCATCCATCCTAAGCATCGTCAGTCATCGTCGTCCGTTTGTCGTCTTCATCATCATCAATCATCACATCATCATCTCATCATCATCATCATCATCATCATCATCACATCATCATCATCATCATCATCATCACGATAGTATCATCATTGTCGTCGTCAGCTCGATGTTTCCTTATTTCATCGTTATTGCCACCATCATCACCGCCATCGTTATTCTTATCATCGTGGCATCATCGGCATCATCATAAACCCGTAGCTATAATAATCTCACCATACCAACATTAGAAATCAACGGGTTTCATGCAGTCGAATACGTATTCGACTCCTTAGAGCACAGCGAATCAAACATTTGGGGTTTGACAAACAATCGAACCACATTCAGTGGCCATTTTGAATAAGAAAAAGTTGTTTCTTGGTATTTTAATACTGTCGTCAGTTAGTAGCCATTCATGTCTTTAACATACACCACTTAAAATAACCATTTCCTTTTATTTCATTTAATTACACGCATTCATAACTCAAACTTTCAAAACGCCGTTTTCTCAGAACTAGCATTTATGCTGATTCGACACTATGCAGAACCCACGACGATATGATTCAGAACAAAAACCATCTTACACATCAAGTAACATGATTAAGATTTTTATTTTTAAGACCGTTGCCCAAACCTGGTATTTGTGGTGAGGTGAACCACTTACACAATTCAAAACGGTTCTATCAATTTTGCATGAGAAACTATGTAAATACAAATCGAATATGAGAAGAGGACCACACCCAGCCCTGGGCAACTTGTCACCATGACTGTCGTCAATTTTTACCTTTACTGGTCAGGGTCCCACCTCTGAATAGGGTTGGAGTGCTTACCTGGTCAGCCCCCTATAGGGATTCTGTATGTATGCCTCTGCAATGTGCTGCTTTTTTGTCTGAAGGGGGGGGGGGGGGTCAAACAATTTTTTGAACCTAAAAAGGGGATCACAAATTTGTTGATGTCCGAAGTTCCAAGTTTCCCAACCCCCCACCAAAGTATTTATGAACACTCCCTTAATGAATGCTAATTCTTTGAGGTTATAATTTTTTTGAGAAATGTTTATGGAAAAATGAATCAGCTGGAGTGCAACAGTTGATAACCTTTAGCAATAACTTTTTATATTAACTGATGATTATTCATTTCAATATTTAGAAAACCTATAAAATTGAAACAAATTGGTAAAAAAACCACCACTTTAGACACGGCAAGAAACATACCAATGAGATATAACTGTAGTTCAATCCAATAGTTGCTACACAGGCCAATTCAAGCATGATAGATTTGTATGATAAACATTATTGAAATGTAAATATTCGAATCCGCTTGCGGTACCATATATGAATAACCATTGAATAAGAAAAAGGGTTTTTTTTCTTTCTATTTTTTATACCTTTTTATCATATTGGAAGACCTTGAGATAATTGTCAGAACCATATCACGCTTAAATTATTTACGCCTTTGTTATCGAAATATAATGCTACATTCCATCAGCAGTCGGACATATTATATTTTGTTTGCTATAACCTAAACGTGATGCCGCTTGGTGTACGCCGATCGAGCATGATCGAGCTACTATAGTCAAGCGGCGCTATATCGCTTGGAACTACGTCATGAGCTATGGAACGCCGTTTGTAAAGATTTGAATTATCATGTGTTTGTGTGTGTGTGTGTGTGTGTGTGTGTGTGTTTGTGTGTGTGACTTAACATTTGTGTATATATTGTAAATTTAATTATTATATTTGTTTGTGTGTATGTAGCATTTGTGTGTATAATATAGAGATTTAAATTATAATTTGTGTGTGTGTGTGTGTGTGTGTGTAACATTTGTGCGTATATTATTGCTTGTGCACACAAAAATTTAAGACATAAACGCAATAATATTTACAAACACAGCTCCTTGATATGCAACCGCACACAAATTTTTTTTTTTTTTTTTTTTTATGAGCGGCACTGCTCCAGAGTTGAATTCAAGTCAACTCAATGCGATTTGCCGCTTTGGGTAATGCGGCAGCCCGAACGGCAGGGAGATCGATTTATTGGCTTGCCGCTTGGCGATTCTGACATGATTGCGTAGTCACGTAAATTTCTTCATCAAACCGGCAAGCGGCATGACACTATGCAACGACCTTAACCCAAAACCATGAGCCATTAGTTGACCCACTGCAATAAATATGCAGCTCATGGAAGCTAAATGTTGGAGCTGGATGCGCTTTGACCTAAAAGGCTATTCAGTCCCATCCTTGTCGTCATAATACTTCCCAGGCGTCGCTAAAATTACATGCCTAATAAAACCATTAATCTTCTAGTTATGGTTTTGGCCAGAGGGTGTTTTGAGTCAATCCCACAATGCACTGGTTTTGGGAAATTTCACCTCAATAGGGTCATGTGATCACATAAAAATCCTATTCTTAACACATACAAACCCTGACTTTAACGCTCATTTTAGCCCACAAAGCGTTAGTACTTAGGGAATTTTTTGCATGATCATGAAATGTGCTGTGGCTCTTAAACTTTTAGAACACTTTTTATCCCTAAGTACTGACATTTATTTAGTACAGTACGGTATAGGCACATTGCTATGCATCATGGGATTGATTCAAAACACCCTCTGGGTTTTGGCTAGGCTTATGATAATGTGGAATGCTTATTCAGCCAGGCTAGTTTCCTTCCATTAAAATTCCGATAAACTCAGTTTATCGAAAACAGTGTTTCCCAATTTGATTACCAAGTTCATGGGCGATTAAAGGGGCTTGTTCCGATTTATGTCTGTTTTGTTCTCTACTAGATATGACAGCCTGGCACTTGCACATACGCCCCATCAAGTACCGTGGGAAACACACTTGTGGTTTTGCTAGTAGAAGCAACAGTGCCCATTGCAAAGCCCTATTCAATACTGTGCTAATATTGATGGTTAACCACTAATTCGTCGGGTTTTTGTTTATATCTTTTAAATTAAATGGATTTAAAGGCTCAAATTTTTGGACGACAATGAGAAAAATACGGCCTTTCATCTGATATCAAAATCGATACTACTTCCGGGTAAATCAGGGGGGTCCCAAAGACGATCGGAACACACACCTTTAAACTCTTGTTTTTCAATCAAAAACCCGGTGCAAAAGGAGATATGGTCCGGAAGGAACCAAGAATAAAATTTCAGGGTCCCAAAAAGTGCGGGAGCAGGGAGAACCGCTCCTAGGAAATGACACAAAGAATTGAGGAAATCACAAAAAGGAGAACAAATGTGCAAGAGGAAAAATTAAGAAAAAGAGGAAAAGAGGAAGAAAAAGATACCTTGGTCCATGACCTTTGACATCATCCACATATGAAGGAACCCTTATTGCACCTTAACCCTAGGTCTGGTTTAAATCAGACTTCAACTTTTCGAAGAAGACCTGAAAAACGAAACCTAACCAGACTGGAACACACACATACTCGTACACATACACATACAGACATGCGCGCTCTCGCAAAATCCCCCTCTGTTTTCCCAGCCAGGGGGGGTAAAAAAGTGCGTATTCTCGACTCACGGTTTCCTATAGTCCCGGCCTATAGTTCCCATTAGTGACTCTAGGTGACTCTAGAGTCACACACACATACACACACCCACACACACATCGCCATTGATACTCAAAATGTTACGAAATTGAAATTTTTACATTTAGATTTCAACCACAATTTACACTTCCATACTGCTAAAACACCTTGCACGCATTCTCTTTTAACTATGATTATAGTATATTGCGGGCAATTGTCATTATTTTCAGAGAAAAAATTGAGGCAAAAAGTTTTGCTCCATCCACACTCTACCAGTCACTGGGGATTTGGTTGACGGCATCGACTTTCTCTGGCAGTGAGTGGTGCCCTTTGTATGAAGTTTATATGGAGTGCCTGTTGAACTAGTTTCCTAGAAAATCAAAATATATTTAACGGATTTAACTAACTCCACTCACTACATAACTTTAAAAATAAGTACAAAAAAATATCTTACTCTAAATATGAAACTTGATGAAAATAATCATACTTTCTTCGTTAACATCTGCCGCGTGTTTCTGTTTGGACGGTTGTCACATCTAGGTACCTCCTTTGACATTGGTTCCCCTCTTTTAAACAGAAGCTACACTCTCCTTGTATTTTATTGTCTTGATCCCCTCGTCTTGCTTGTCCCCTCGGTCTCGTCTTGGCCTGTGCTTTTGTCCTTTCCTTGCGATATATCTTCATTATTCGCTATTTTCAAGGTGGGGCCAATCTTAAAGCTTTTAAAGTTAAATGGCCTCTTCCTTCAAACAATCATGTCAAAATAAGTACTCTATAGCCGTAGTTTAAACTTTGGTCAAATTGTAATGTTTTTTAGTTTCATATTATAATTATTTTCATATCATATTTATATATTTATCTTTGTTTGATCGAATCTTATATATTTTTGTTCCTCAAATTTTGTATGTTGATATAATTGCATTCCAAGACTTTGTATCGGACTTAACTTGCATTATGACTTTGTATACTGTTATTCTGATGTTTTATGTATTTTGGATATATGTAAATAAACTTAACGTGAACTAAAAAAAGAAAAGTGTACCTTATTATGTACATAAAGCCGTAAATGCCAGCAAAGTTTACAGAAATAATATCCACAGTCACCCTTTTCATGCTATGCATTTGCTTCTATACGTGTACGTGTAGGAACGCTCGATTAAATGTCCTAGACATAGTGGGTCCTTCGTTAAATCATGTTAAAGAACGATTTACACCACGATATGTCTATTATCAACCACATTTCTGAGGTAATTCAAGCATGAAAAGCCCAAGCCTGACCTTTTGCTGCTTGCTTATCCCAATTGTTACACTTTGGATAGATCATGGCGTAATGGTTTAATTTTTATATAAGGCACATTGGACTATGACGTAGACGATAAAGCAAGAAACGCCCATTCCATACATCCTCTATTCAGGTGTTCATGATACACAATGAGTCATAAACCTGGAAAAGAACAGATTCCACAATTCACCTCAAGACAGAACCAGTGTTAATTAACTGTTGCCTCAAATAAACTTAAATATGAATAAAATATCACCTAATTCCTTTTCTGAATTAAAGGGGACAGATGCGCGGATAATACCTGGGTGGCGCACCCCTGAGTATAACATATTTTTTCCGAAATCATTTTCTAAAATGATAAACATAATGTTCTACCGAGAAGATAGATAGATAGAGATAGTTCGATGCTACTTAAAAGAATAATTGTTCAACGCCTTTTTCTCTACTTGCTTGAGAACAGTTCATACACATTCATTATATCCCAGAAATGTTCCAAGTCGAGTTTGTCAATTGGTATTTGCACATTGACCGACAGCCCAGAAGGTTTTGACCAACGACACGGGAAAATTCGGAGAAAAATATAACTTTTGCAAAATGAAATTCTGCCAAGACCCGCTCTCGTGTAGCCCCATAGAGGGGTAAGATACTATGGGGTTCACAGGTTGGAACCCTAAACTATAAAATAAGCTCCAAATCATTCCTTAGGTAACCGGAGATAAAAAAGTAAATTAGTCACACGCGTGGGTGCCTCCTTTCCAAGATAATAGGGAAAATAGAGGGCTAAAGGTCATTTGTTTATTCACGAAAGGTCCACGTTTTGCAAATCCAGATTTGTTTTAAAACATATCAAAAAAACTTTTAATTGATACTGATTCAATATGCTTTTTGATTTTGCATAGGGTTCGGATGCTTTAATAGGGAGGGGTATGAATGTCCCCATCCCCATAAATCCTACAGAGAATGTTGTACCCCTCCCATTACAACAAGAAGATGACGAAGTGCAAAAGCATTTCAGATTTTGGGAATCATATCATTAAACATTTTTAAAAATATTTGTACAAAGAAATCTAGGATTGCAAATGGTGACCCTTTTTAATAAAAAAATTACCTTTAGCCTATTTTCCCGAAAATTTTGGAACGTACCACCGCATGTGACCCAATTGAACTTTTTTACCTCTGGTTTACCTAAGGAATAATTTGAGCTATATTAAATTAGATTTACAGTCATTTCCAAACCTTTGACCCATAGTAACTTTACCCCTTCATGGGTCCATACGCAGGCAGCGGGTCTCCGGGAGACCGGGTGCATATTTGCAAAAGTTATAATTTTCTCCGAATTGTTCCGGTGTTCATACAATACAATACAAATGGCATTTGATATAGCGCCTTCTCAAAACAAGTCAAAGCGCTTTACAAAAATAAGAGTAATGTACTATTAGCCTAAACACTGTTCATCTTTTACAATACCTGTTGTATTCCTATGAATGAGTACTTAACATCAAACTTAATAAAAAAAAATTGTCGGTTTTTTTTTTTGTGTGAAATGTTGTCAAAAACACATTTAAGCAAAATCAACTCTTGTAAATAGGATGAAATTTTGAGAGCTTTCTTAAAAGTAACAATGGACCTTGGAGAAAATAACTGCGCGAAACAGAGATAGGAAAGAGTTCCATAGGCTAGGGGCCTTCATGCTGAAGCCCTGTCACCCACTGACCTTTTTGTGGGGAAACATTGAGGAGCGACTTGTCATCTGCAGAACGCGATCCTGGCCTGCCAGGAATCTACAAAGAGAGGTATTCGTGGTATTCGGACAAGTAAGACGGAAATGCCCTTGTAAGAAGAAGCATAAGCTTAAATACAACGCGCTCACTAATTGGTAGCCAATGGAGCCTTTAGGAGTGGTGTGGCTGTGTCCTTCTATCAGAATCTGAACACCAGCCTGGCTGCTCTAGTCTGCAAACTCTGAAGTTTACAGCGCGATCTCTGGCCGACCTCCATACAAAATGAATTGGGATAGTCAATGCGAGATAAAATTAGTGAGCGGACGAGATGATGACAACTTTTAAATGTGATAAAGCGGCGAATCCGGTAAATAATGCGAAGGTGAAAGTTAACAGAACTTAATATGCCTTTTACATTTCATCATAGACATTGTCTGATCAAACACGACACCAAGGTTGCTAATTGCGAGGCTGGGGAACATCCACTGTCCCGACCCTGATGGTAATATCTTTGAGGGGATTTTGTTAATAGATGAACATGCGTGAAAAATTCTGTGTTTTCATCATTCAATTTTAGTTTGTTAACAGCGCATCCACTCACGGATTTCATCAATACAACGAGAGATCTTTGACAGCATTTTTGGCATCACCATCAATCTAGGATCAAATGTCAACTAGATCTGTACATCATCAGTCAACATTTGGTAGCAATATTTTGCCTCCAGATGATTGATGCATACAGTTGTGTGTACATTATAAAAAGAGAGGCCCGACCAAAGAACCCTGTGAAGACCGAAAGGGAGATGATGCTTGTTTGAAATTGCATCCCCAATGCGCAGACGAAGAGGGCGGTTTTGCAGGTAAGACCGAATCCACTGTAAGGCTGTACCTTGAATTTTGAAATTATCACGTAACCTACCAAAAAATGGATGATCAACAGGTATCAAAAGCTGCCGACAGATCTAGCAGCACAATATCAACTGCTTCACTGTTGTGAATTGCATTGAGGATATCTGTCTTGACACGCAGAAGTTCCGTTTCAGTGCTGTGTCCGTTTCTTTGTAAGCTGACTGAAACTTCTCATTTAAGTCTTTTGAGACAAGATGATCCTTGATCTGGGCACTCACTATTTTCGCCATGAACTTAGACACTCAGCTAATATTTGACCCAGGGCGATAGTTTTTGAGCACCTCTTTGTCTAGGAAGGCTTTTTGAGAATGGGTGTCACAGCAGCTTCCCGGAGCTTAGCTGGGAAACACCATTGCGGATAGACTTGTAATGATCAGTGTTAATGGCTCAGCCAAGAGTTGCAACATTCTCCTTATAACCAATGGAAATTGTGTCTAATAACAATTATTTTGATGGAGTTTGACATAATCACCTTGGTGACCTCTTCAACAGTGACTGGATTAAACTCATCATTGGGGGCCCCCCAAACTTGGAACTGTCCTCATCAAGTTTGTCCCCTTGGATCCTTCATAGGCGAGTTAGACCTGGATAATTATAAGGTCCCGTCTGATTTTTGTATACCTTGTCGCTGAAAAACCTGGCAAATGCGCTACTTAGTTCCGTATCTGAAGTACAGTTAGGAAGTTGTTGGTTTTGGGGTTCAGAGCTCATTCCGAGTAGCAAACATGTTTTTGTTGTTACTTTTCTAATTGTTCTCTGTAACTAATAAACCTCCTAAGCATGATGAATGAGTTTACCAGTCACTGCTGATTGTTACATTGTATGCATCCGATCGAACTATTTCTAGTTTTTTATTACCCATTTTTCTCTAAACGTCTACGTTTGTTTCCCACGTCTGGCATCATCAATATCTTTATTAGAACCAAGTGAATCGTGGTCTATCATGCGGAACGCTTTGAGGAGTTGCATGGGAATCGAGTACACTAATTCAAGACTCCTCAAATTTACCAACACTCATCAACTGAGCCATCACGAAGTCAAAGACTGCCAATCAGGATAAAGTCATTTGAGAAAGAGTCCTTGTCAATATTCTTTATATTTCTGATGTGCACATAGTTCTCATGATTGTGATTTCCCTGGCTGCTAATCGTACAATTAATCAACGATGATCAGATATTGCTATCTCGTTCGTTTGATCCAAACCTTCTGGGCTGCTGCTCTAAGTTTCGGTACAAACGATGGTCGTGACCAGGGGTTCGTCCGCGAAACATCAGTCTTAAATCTACGTGCATACTAATACTATGTCCTGCCTTATCCCAAGCACTGTGTAAATGGTATGAAAAGGTCTATTATGTAGGACATACGCAGCGTTCGTATACACGTAAGGGTTACGCATGAGGTTCGCGAACGACCCCGTACATTAAACGTCCTCTCCTGCGTCAGTTTATACACCGTTGATGCCTAATTTCCAAACATTTTTGTGGCACTTTGGTACGCTTTTGACATAAAAAGGCATGGTTGAGGTTTCTTCAAAATGCATTTATGTTAATCTTTCATCATATTTATTTTCACAGGCACTAACAGGAGGTTTTAAAATAGTCTAATATAACACATCCTTTATTGCCACTCACAACCTTGACTAAAAGTTAGCTTATAAAACCGGAAAGGTGTTGATTTATTTTTCTTTTTTTTTTGCTGTTTTCTTTCGTTAAAAGGCCACTGTTTTCCCCCTCAATTATTTCGCCACGATTATAATAAATCTTCAATCTTCAATCTTCAATGGTGTGATCCCTATACAGCTTAATTCGCTAAACTGGATTTGGTGCAGGTGAAACATCAGGGCCAAAAGGTGCCAAAGTGTGAAGGTGAAGATTAACAAAATCCGATGATGAACTGAGGGTGCATTTTAAAAAACAGTCTTGGTAATTACAGAACTTTGCTACCCAGAGGTGGCCGCAACAGTCTGATGGTAGGCAGAGCGGCTTCCTGAAAGGATGGCACTGATTGAGCGAGTACCGCAGTAACTGGTAGCTGATTCCAGATTCTTACAGCACATGGGTATTAAGAAAGTGGGGTATGGTTAAAGTTACTTTATGAATGTTGTATTTCAATGATTATCATGTCTCCCAAAGTAAGATGCAGGATGTATGGACTGAGGAAACTGGATATTAACATGATTGTAGTGAATCTTGTAGAACATTTTGGCTTGAGAAAGGAGACATCTGACATGGAGTGGATCCCAGCCCAGGGTGGTAATTAAGGGTGTTTAAATGTGTTGTTCTACGGTTATCTCCGAAGACAAAGCGAGCAGCTGCTCTCTGGACACCTTCAAGGAGATCAACTCCATCTAGGGTGTGTGGGCTCCATACCTCAGAAGCGTACTCCATTTGCGGACGTATGATAGTTTGGTATGCCTTTGCTTTGACGCTTTGTTTACAGGGAGAAAGAGTACGACGGAGTAATCCAAGTGAACGGCTGGCTTTTTGCTTTATCTTGTTGCAGTGGTAATCCCAGCGGAAGTCATGTGAGATGGTCACACCAAGGTAGTCATGGTGATCTACTCTCTCGAGACACTCACCAAAGATTGTATACTGGTGGAAGCTGGGTTTTGCGTTTCCTTGTGATGGAGAGGATGGCACACTTTTTTACATTAAACATAACTATTGGTCAGAGCAAACGTGAAGTTTATTACAAGCAACGATCTTCACTATGAGCTATTAAAATCTCAATTCCCATGGTGCAGTTCAAAAGCTTTCATTCACAGTGTATGGAGCAAATACATCCACAGGTTTTTAGTATGATTTTATGATACCCGAATATACATGTTCAGCTGATGTAACATGTGCCCATCCAGGATACTGAACTGAGCCCTTGGTAGAGAGTATGATTTAGCTCATGGTGCTTTTTGCTGGAGATGTAATAAGCTGTTTTAGTGGCAGTGTGTCAATTACTTCCTGTTGTGAAACCTTCCCGACTGGCCAAGACTGAGACGGTTGAACCGTTTCCGGTAGACGTTTCATATAGAAGTCCCATTGATGCAAATGAGGCTCCATTCATTTTGTCAAGCACTACTGCACAACATCAATAAGCGCATGACGGAATCAATTGTAATACCCCATTTCATCAATGGGACTTCTATATGAAACGTCTACCCAGATTGCTTGAAAGGTCCAATCGAGCGTCCTTGAAGTTTCCCAAACAATGAACCGATGAATCGTAATCGTGGGTAATCGGATTACAAAATGGAGCCATTACAAAACATATTGTGTCCATGGTACAAAATTACTGTACTGAATCGGGTTACTGGATTCAGTTCTACAATGTTCTGTTAATGATAGAAGGACTTATGCCATGGTTGATCGGATGTCATATCAGCCTTGCGCTAATCTCCTTAAGGGATTTATTGGTATATAATCTATCTATCGCAACATATATAATGACATTTCCCTAAATAGGACGTACCAGATGGTATTCCTTACGAATAAAACACAATTTTCATCTGAGACGAGTATACTCGTCTCAGATTTTCATGCTTAACTTCGAAGCAGTAGACGATTTAACGAAGCCGCCATTTACGCTATCGTTTTGCCACAAGCCCTGTTTAGTCTTTCACACCAATTGAAAGATGATCGGTGGTTTAGTCAAGTTCTGGCCTGTATGAAAGACTATCGCGTTTACTTTTAACATTGAAATTAAAAACACAGCTTTAATTTAACGTTTTCATTTAAAATATATAAATTTATCAAAAATGTGCATACATTTGTGCCTAATTTTTATATAATGAGCCTGGGATTCTTGAGAATATAGTTTTAAAATAAAATTAGGAAAATCTTAATCATACAAAGAAGCGCCTTACTCGGTACTTGCAAAGTACGGTAGATTTCTGAACCGCGCATTAGTTGGTTTCGAACACTGATCCCTATACAATGGATTGGAAACCGGGCTTCGTAATTGAGGCCTGAGACGAGTTATACCTACAGATTCGAAGCAAGTAGTCAATGGATTGTTTGCAGCGTGCAGTGTCTGTACGGATTGTTATGTTAAATCAACGATTCCCTCGACTGATCGAGAGCAGTGATCGTTATTCAATACAATTCAATGTATAACCTCAAGGTTTGAGTTTGGCGGGCTATTTTGAAATAAGTGGTGCTCACACGTGCGTGTTATTTCTCTTAAAGTCCTTGAACCAGTATTTAGTACTTAAAAGAAAACACTGTTGCATATTGGCCATGAAATGACTTGAAACGACCCAATTTTGTTCACTGTCGACGTTTCGTAGAATTTGCTCAAATTTCGATGTATTAATGACATTCTTGGATGTCTTCAAAATATACTGAGATAATTAAAATGTGAATTCTCTCTTTCAGTTTCACAAGATTGAAACAACTTGGGCCAGTTTATTTCGCAAACTCAGATTTTTTGAACAGAACAGAATCTAATTTGGGGACTTTTTTATATTTTGACTTATGTCTTATGAAAATGAAGCTATTATGACATAGCCAAACCCATAAAGTGTTAAAGGTGAACTGGTCTTAAGAACGAGTTTATATTCGTGTTATGTCATGAATTGAAGCACAAAATTGGGTAAAATGGCCTGATTTGCAGGATACCAAGCTCATAGAAAACCTAGGGCGCTCACAGCGCCGCCGTGCGGCCAAGTCATTGCAAGCCGCACCAGACTCGGTTCGATACGCTCGAGCTGTTAACATTGGATCACAACTTTGCTTCCGATCTCTATTAGGTATACTCGTCTCATTGAGGCACTGCGGCCTATTGGTCATCCAAAAGAGCCAAGCAGGTGGTTAAGAGCCGGTCATTTATACAAAATTTGATCCCATTGAAATTTTGAATAAGCGACATAACAGACCTACAGAATAAGCCAATTCATTGAGCTCATTGTATTTGCGCGTATGGGATGGCATGTCTCTAAACGTGCACCCCTGGATACAACTTCATTAAACAGGGTGGGTCTTTGGAATGCTATTGCGTTCGGTAGACTAAGATGTCCGCCCGTTGCTCCATTCCATTCATCTAACATGCAATTACTGTTGTGTAGCCAATCCATTGTATAGAGATCAGTGGTTACAGTGCGACTGCGATAAAACTATAAATATTACGCGACCCCTTTTGAAATGTCCACGTTTTCATGGATTGTTAGTGTTTAGCCCAACTAAAACCTTAGTTAATCACAAAATCTTCTTCTTCTTCGAAGAAGAATCACAAATGATATCTAAAACACCCCTCTTTACATTTTTCTCAAATCACTGAGGTTTTAAAAGTAGTTTTTTGCAATAAGAATGTCTAAACGAACTTCGCTCCTATCCTTTGTGTGCTCAACGAAGTTCACAAGGATGAGGCTTGTGGCAAACTTGCTGAAGTCACGTGATATATTTTCGCTGGCTTCTGTTTCGGTATTGCATGCGGCGCTGTAAATATACCACAGGGAATAAAACATGGTAGCTTCCATGATTGCTGTACAGTTGTGTACATTTGTCGAAATAAATCTGGATTTTTTTCGCAAGGAATACTCCAATGGCCATGAAAAACATCTGGTACGTTTTATTTAGGGATATTTCATTATATATGTGCCGATAGATTCATACCAATAAATCACTTTAATACAAGTTTGGCCCATTTTTGATAGCCAAATAAAAACTTAGTTGTGTTATGTGTCATTGATATAAGAATGCATTATTTCTCCAATGCTGTGATAAAGAATATTTTGCAGTGTCAAAGGTAAGTTATGTTCAAATAACAACGTTAATCAAATAATTGCTGTTTTTTTTACCCCGATACTGCAATTGAAACAACCAAGCTGTCTTAGATGAGAAATAATGTATTTTATATTTAGGTCAATATTTATTTACTAGCTACAGTATGCATTGTATGAAAGTGTTTTACCTGTGGCCATTAAAATAATTCCTCTTACAATGGACAGACTTAAAACTTTGAATGAAATCTCACTTATTTCGAAATCTACTATAGTATGTGCACATTTTCTTGAAAATGAATTAAATGTCATCTCAATTGTTTCCCTGAATCATTAATGACCAACGGATAAAAAGCATGATTAATTGACTCCAGCAAATAATGGCGCTATTGATAAGTAAATTCACCCGTTATGACTGAGGACAAAGCAGTCTTAAGATTCCTCTTTTATCTATATAGTAATGCAGCGCCATTGTTATTACTCATGCAGTGGAAAAGATTTCAGGTGTTATAACCACTCCGATTTAGTTTGAGCTATTTTCTCATGATGAAGAACACATATTTCACCTTTTAGTTCCAAAAGGAAACGAAGATGAACAAAAGTCATGAAAGTTGTTTGGCAGACTATGACCTGACATCTTTGTATAGAATCAAACCTTAACTTCCGTTTTAAAAACCATAAACACCCCAGTTCTATTCAAATTTAAGAATTAAACCACCGCGTTTATTAGCAGAAAATCATGAGTATTCATCGAAATGCGGGTAAACCGGTGCCGAACATGGTTGAGATTTTTTCCAAAAGCAGTATTTTTAAAATAATCTCAGCAATGTATGGTACCATGTTACATTGTCTTGCACATAGGTCGCTGGGTACCCACAGCAGCCGGCAACATCCCGCTGTGCATGGATTATACCAACATCAGCTCATGCACTGCTGCCATTTGAAAACACGGATATTTACTTCGGATTTCCCAAGAAAATTCGAAGACCGTGTAGAATTTTTTGGTCTAAAATGGTTCCTTTTATACCACCTGAATCCGTTAAGCAGAAAAACTTCTAACCGGTCACATATTTTTGTTCTAAAACCTTATTATTAAACCCGGATAGCAAATTTCCACAGACGTCTACTGAAGTCTGTTGAATAAACTCTATTTACACATTGCTCAGCATGACGTTGTTGGCTGCTGTGCTGGATACCCTTCACTTTTGATTTCTTCTAAAAAAATGGATAAGTGAATGGGAAGGAGGTCCAACACTAAGTTTAAGTTTATGATCTTGATTTCTGCACCAGATGTTAGGTCACAACTTGCCAAGCAAATCTCTTCATTACTTTGTTCAGCGTCGGTTTTCCATTTTGAATAAACGATAAAATATATGAATTTGGACGGGTAGTTTGAAAATGAACGGCGATCAGCCTTTTTAAAAAGTGGAAGCTTTTGCAAATGGGAAGACACCTGTGGAAAGTGAAGGTTAAATATGATCGCAGAGGCCTAGCAATAAAGGAAGGCAATTTCCTCGACTACGCTTAAATTGATATCATTAAACAGGCAGTTCAGGTGAAAATAGTGTCCTGCATCCGTGGTTTTAAAATGTATGTATGTTAAAGAGAGACTCTTCAGCACTGCAGAAACACTCGAATTTTTGAAATCGTACATTCCGTTGCAACCTCAATCAAATTTTTGTACTCGTACATAACAGTCATGTGGAGAACAAGTGTACAAAGGTCAAGTCTTTTTATTTTTCTTTATTTTGGGGGGGGGGGGGGGGGGGGGCCATGGCAGCCATGGTAGTGTCCTCTTTCAACACAACATAGTACAGAAGCTAAACATAAAGGGATCACTTGATTTTTTTAGTCAATGTTTCTGAATATATGTACCTACAGATTACATAACATTCTATTTATCTCTCCATTTACCAACTACTTGAATAATTTTTGTTTTAACTATGTTTGAATAATGTTTTTTTCAATGAAAAGGAAATTAGCCATTTCTTAATCTAGATGTTCTTTAAGAAAAACTTACACAACTATCCATTCTGCAACTTGCAGGATTTTCCTCTAAATCACTCCTATACAGAATTTTTGGCAGCACAGAGTCTAATTCTATAGCCTTACTTGACCCTAATTAGCATATTTTTTGACCAAAAATGACCACAATTTGCATTTTTTTAAAAAAATCACAATGCAAACCATCTGAAAATTTTCAGGAATTGTTTTGTATGAGCATAACTAAACAGAATTATGACACCAAATGACCTAATGAAATGCTCTTAAATTGGCCTAATAAACATAATGATTTTAAACCAAAAATGTACAACATTTAAGATTTTTGTTATTTTCTTGCACTTTTGTGAGAAGTTTACAAGCTATCAGTCTGAAATTTTTATGGTTGCCCCTCAAACCTTTTACAACAAAATTGAAGAAGTGAGTTTGTATGAAATGTGACATAGGCCTAATTTGCATATGTTTGCAAAAAATGAGCACAACTTTGTAATAATGAGGTGAAATTTTATTTCATGACCTAATTTTCATATTATCAAAAGTGCGCAAAATGTAATATAGGCTGTTTTAGACCCCCATTTTCAGCATCATTGTCCCCAAGGATGCCATATTTTTAAAGGTTTGCCACTCTCACACAAAGGCCGATCTTTTTTGGAGAATTTTGAAATTGCCCCCAAAATAACCTACCATTTGAAAATTTCAACTTTTTTTTATAATGTAGCATATTTTTTTGTCCAAATAACACCTATTTATGGGCAATTTGGCTTCTCTCACCCAACGACCGCTTTTTTTCCATTTTACCGAATGCCTCCGGGGTTGAAATCGCTAGCCTTACCCCCCTATGGATTTCATGTTGGAGTGTCGCCCCCCCCCCCGTGAAATTAACTAAGGGCAGGGCATTATTTGCGTAGGTGAATGGAGGAATTGAGGGACGGCAGAAATTTGTAAGCGAGAGAGATGCAACATGAAATTTTTCCTCAAGAAGCGAAGGAACAATGAAGTCTTGTCAACTTTATCCATTTTTTTTTAACGGAAGCGAGGAGGGAATGCGACCGTTCTCGCCAAAAAAAGTTATTTATTCAATTCCCTTCAAGAAGCACTTGAGGGACCTGCTATAAGGACGAACAGGTCATCAAACAAGTGTAAAATTTCGGCAGATTTATAATGGGAAATGGCATTTGGTTTTATAATGCTTCATCCTACTCGAAGCCCATACCTCGCTACGAAAGCGGCCTTTCCTCCACATACGCCAATCGTATAATTTAAGTCATCTTAGGCATGCATTACATCAATATTTCACTGAAATACAACCTATATATTTTGCGATCTTACATACAACTGTCTTAAGTACAGCGCCGCCCACGTGAGCGCCACATTCCGCAATAGGGGTTGCCATTTCAAGCCTCAAGTTTGGCGTGCAAGCTGGTTTCTTGTTGGCCTTTACGCATTACTACTATAGTCTTCTTTTCCGAGCGCTGTTAGTGATCAAATTGCTATTGTAACCAGTCACAACGCTCTGATTTACACATTTCGTCAGTCCCACCGTTAGTCACTTAAATGGCTAAACTCATCAAAAGGGGTGTCCCAAGCGCTGTCCCCTATGATTTCCATGCGTTTGCGAATGGGCCTTGAAAGGTGCTCTAAAACTTGCTCATTTTGGATATGACTTATCAAGGTTTTTAAAAAAAAAATCAAACATCACGCGATAGCTACCAACCTACATCTTCTTTTCTATTCCGTTTAGAATGTTAGAGGGAAGAATAATGGCTGGCAACACATATTTGATTGGGAATGACCATTGGGATTAGCATTATTTTTGAATAAATTGACTGATTTCTGTAGAATGGTGTTTTTCCTCTACGCACCACTCACACACACTTCAGTGCAGTAGATCGGTCACCGATTACGTAATAGTTAACTGAACTGCCTAGTTAGACATACAATGCTTTATGAATTTGCCGTTTTTTTAATTCTTGAAATTTTGGTTTTCTTTATTCGATACACCCTGTATATTGTGAACATATTGTTGATGAGAACGTTACATGTATCGTTCGCACAATTTTCCTGGAAGTGCGGAACTTTTTGTTTCAGATTATGTTTTTAGCATTTTTAGTTTATATATGATTTGTAAGACTGGGAAGTGATCGCTTGTGTTTACTAAGAGTATGACTGGGGTTATAGTGGTAATGCAGGGGTCCGATCAGGCGGGTAGGATGGAACAGTGTACAGGAGGGCTTATTTTCTTTCATCAATAATCGCTTATTGCGAACAACTTGACAAGAAAGTGTTGAATCGATTCATATGAACTGTATATCCCAAGGTGTATTTTTTGGATGATTGTATGAATTGCATATTTCAAAAAGATATATTCATGAGTCATTGAACATGAACAAAATTTCCTTGACTAACCAATTTGACCGCGTTTTTAGAAGAAAATTAAAATGGTATCCAGTTATAATTATGCCACGTACATTCTAATCTTTGAATATTAATCTTTCGATGAATCATTGATAGTGTCTTTAACGTAGCCTGTGTATAAACTGTGCCCTGGTTTCCCCACAATATATAAAGTTAAAATTAATCATTACCTTATTGTTGATGTAAACTTTAGAAAAAATGGTCCGGACTACCACCAATATTAGTGTTATGTTTCTTTCTTGGGGTGAAAGTACTATCGTACCGCTATGGTATTTAGAGCCCATGCCTGAATCAGTTACGGTACCTGCCGTTTCCATAACTTGCCGCCGTAACGTGGACCCTGTGACGTGGCAATTTTTCCCATAAAATTCCATTTGTATGTTTTTTAATTCCATGTATATCTCTTATGTACGGGCAATGTGCTTTTGGTATGGTATTTGTGTTGCTATACAGAGCGAATAAACAAAATTGTGTATGAAAACTACAAATGATCCGTGTTCCTCAACGTGCCGCACTTGACTCAACGTGTGACGCACTGATGTTTTCATATTCTGCATATTGTGGACTTTTTATGCTGAAAAAAGGAAGGAATTTGGTGACGAATTGAGGTGATATTAAAGATTTTCGCGGCTGATCCAGTTTGAAAAAAAAAAACTCCCACTCCACTCCAATGGAGTTTAACACAGTAAACCACATTTTAAAATTATAGGATAACCTCACTCGATTGTCAATGATATTCCCGTCTTAAAAGTGGTTTATGTAAGCACTCGCAGTTTTAAAAGTATAATACCTAGGAAGCAAAGGCCCTGGATGTTTGTTGGGGGTGGGACACCTCTGGTGTCATACAATTCATATACCCAAATGTTCAAAAATACTATAAAGAAACACATCCTATGTGCAATTATACAACAAACACTTGTGTAATTAGTGTCCAAAGAACCTAAAAATAATTCTTGGCAATATTATCACTGATTTTCACATAGAAGTAGCAACCCTACCTTCACCACAGACACCCACACCCCATGTTTCTGTCCACATCCACTTTTGACTACAATGTCAAATATTGTCCATTACTAATTTGGGGCATTTTTCACCTCAGAAGTAATTTTTACATGGGATATTTTTAGGAAAAAGGATTAATCGACACCAAAAGTATATATGTGTATTAAGATGAATGTTTTGAACAAAAAAGTCAATCAAAAATCTTCTCTGTGACCTACGGCTTTTGATTTACGCTGTATTGAAACTTGCTGGCTGACAGGAAAGGCACGATTTTAGTAATCTTCTCCATATTTGACCAGAAATCGCAACTTTTTCATAATGTTTGATCATTTTTTGCATTATAAACGTCTCTTTTATTGATATATTGTTGGAATATGCAAGAACTTCAATTAATACCAGTTGTAGAATTTTTCAATTGGCCAGTTAACATGCATTAGCAATTTACACCCATTTTTTAGCCTCAACGACTGGTTTTACAATAAGGTTTAAATTGTGGTTGCCATGGTAACTGCCCAACATAATGATTCTACAACTACACCAAAAATAAAGTGCTGTTGTAGACCAATAATATGGGTAGTAATAAAATTGTTTTCATCGAAGATTTTGATTAAAATGATGAAAAATGAAAATTTTTGGTCAAAATGGCAGTTGCCATTTTAACATGTCCATTTGGCTTGCATCTTCTCTCCCGCTTGGAGCAGACTCATTGGCGACCACTTTCCAACTGCATACAACCACTAATGATGCGCGCCAACTCATCCGCTACCGCTTCCAAACCGCTCATAAGTTTATGCCGACCTTCCCGATTCAAAAACCCGCCACGATTTGTGGGTGTTTTTCAAATTTGCCACGTGCTTCCGACCACACGAGACTGCAGATGACTATATATGACAGTCCCAAACCTTGCCAAAACTACACATGAAAAAAGTAAAATTACGCACGATTTTCGAAAAAAAGGCCAATCGGCACCAGTCTTGAGCATTCTGGAAGTGGTTTTCTAGCAAATAAGTGGTAAGACTACAGAAGACTATAAATGACAGTCCCATACTTTGCCAAAAGTACACATGAAAAAGAGAAATTACTCACGATTTTCCGAAAAAGGCCAATCGGCACCAGTCTTTGGTCACCAGGAAGTGGTTTTCGAGCAAAAAATCGGCTGTGTGACTGAGCCTGTACATTGATTATGTAGCCTTGATGTTTTATCAAATCGTAATAGTATTAGCATTTTGGATAGCTCACTCATTGAGTTGGAGCACTGTGGTATTCATAATCCATGCGCCGCGTGATGAAATGGTCAATGGCTTAACGGGTCATTGATTCAGTTCATTTGTGGATTGCATTGAGCTATGTGCTGCATTGATATAATATATAATATATATATATATATATAATATATATATATATATATATATATATATAATTATGTAGCCTTGATGTTTTATCAAATCGTAATAGTATTAGCATTTTGGATAGCTCACTCATTGAGTTATATATATATATATATAAATGTAAGAAATTGGAATAGGACGTGAGACGTTGCAGTAGTATCAGGTTCTTTATTGTGCCATAGCTATCGCCCTCCGGGCTTCATCAGTGGCTGTGCAAGATAAAATAAAGCGAAAGAGAATACAATAATAATAATAATAATAATAGTACGTATGATCACAACAAATATAATAATTGCAATAACTATAATAATAATAAATATAATCATCACGACCATTATAATTATAATGATAATGGAGTGCACAATAAAGAACCTGATACTACTGCAACGTCTCACTTCCTATTCCAATTTCTTACATTTATATAAGTTTATGACAATTCAATTCTTACGAATGGGGCAAAACATGGTGTATAAGTAGAACCAGCGCCAATCTCTTGCGGTTTATATATAAATCTATATCTATATATATATATATATATATATATAATCTATATAATATATATATATTACTATATATATATATATATATTTTATATATCTATTATATTATTCATGCCACATAGCTCAAATATATATATCCAACGTTATGTGGACCGATCAATAATTCAAGGTTTTTAATGATTTGTTAGTACGGCTATATAACAAATCTTCTTAGACAGCCCGTATACAAGTTTCAAATTTTGAATAAATTTTGGCATAAATTATAATACACTTTTTTTTATTATAACGGAATAACCGCAATACAAAGGAGGCGTTGTGCCACCTAGAATGTCCACATCACCGGCAAAAAAGACGAATAACAAAGATCCATGTCCACATAACCTGATTTTGTAGAAATACAAAGACCCTAATTTGTAATCATATAAACACAAGATTTCCTATGATTTTGACATGAACTGTTCTCTTTCACCCTCAAATGTGTTAAAGGTCCCAGGAATTAAGATGATAAACCTACTCAAACCTTTGTGGCAGATTCCATTGCCAGAACAAGGAAAGAAAAAAGAATACATTACCAGTGACATCATTTTTTGAAACTAATTTATCATCAGTTCATGAATAGATTCAAACCAGTCACCTGGAATATTCTATTACTCTCTGATAAATCAATGCTGCACCACAAATGATAACATCACCACCACATATTGAATGTTTTCTAGTCCTACCTTGTAGACTTGACAAGCAAACCACACAATTATATTTGCATTTCCTGGACCTTTAAATTCACTTATTCATGATTATCATGAACTCAAAGATTCTATAACTACAAAGGTTACCGATA
Organism: Ophioderma brevispina; assembly: GCA_023653785.1. NCBI lineage: Eukaryota > Metazoa > Echinodermata > Ophiuroidea > Amphilepidida > Ophiodermatidae > Ophioderma > Ophioderma brevispina. Next base: position 29,375 of record JAMKCH010046108.1, on the reverse strand, counting down.
TTTCAACAGCGTGCGTGCAATTTAGGGGGATCACTCTAATGTGTAACATTTTCTTGTGGTTTAAGGTCCCGGTAAATGGTTTGTGTCAAGTCTAACAAGGAAGGACCAGAAGCATTCAATATTTTTGTTGGTGATGACACTTATAGGAGATTTCAACCCATCTGTACCAGAGGAAGAATTTTGGACAGATCGATTAGTTGGAATAGGGGCCAGAAAAAGAAAACATGAGAGCTATGTTTTTGTAGCTACAAATGCGTTTAAAAACGCTGACTTGAATGCTTTTCATTAAGCTAGAATTGATTTCTCTCAGCTATCGGACTACATGTTTCAATAGATACTGGAATTTTAATTTCCAACCACTGCACATGCCCTCATTCATGCCCATACTTTCGTAAAAGTACTGAGGTGACACGATGGGTTGAATCCTCTAGACAATAATGACATTTATCTCAGTAAAACGATACCCCTTCCTCACTCAGCACGTTACTAAACCTTAGTTTCCACAATAGTCCCGTCATATAATTTAAGTGAGATCGATCCTCGAAAGCCCTCTGTACATGGTAAATATCCATGAAATTAGACCATGTATACATGCTTTCCCAATAAACGGTAAATCGCATTATACATGCTTCCGCATAAAATGTATTGCTTGACTGCGCACATGTACATTTAAACAACATTTTTTGCTTTACCTTAGAGATGCAACGACTAAGGTCCTGTATCCCAGCCATTTCTTACCTTAGTCGTGCAACGACAAAGGTCCTGTATTCCAGCCAGTTCTCTTCTGCTTCTTCTGATTCTTACCTTAGTCGTGCAATTAACGACTAAGGTCCTGTATTCCAGCCCTTTCTCTTTCTTCTTCTTCTTCCTGATTCTTTCTTCTCCTTTTTCTTTCCAATGCTCCTTAACATCACTACTAGTAACCAAACGGTAATCCCATATCAACAACCAAAGTTGGTCAGAAGAACCGCTGACCCAAGCTTCATATGGGGTGTACTCCGATTGGGGTCAAAGGTCACTAACCGGAAGTAGCCTCCATTTTTGTAAAAATCTTCACAAGCCTACTTGTCCCTCCAAGACAACAGTTATAATTCCAAATTTGTTCACAAGAATCCTTAGACCATCCTTCAAATAGGATGTCCAACAAATAAAACGTCGGAGTTCATTAACAATTCAATGGCGGCCAATCTAATTAATATGCACAAATGCTATATCTCAAAAAACGTAAGCTGGATAGGCCAGGTCTGTGCAAAAGTTGCGAAGGATAGTGTCGAGAGGAATCATATAACAGAATATTAGCAGCTCCAAGGGCATCTGTAAATATGGCAAATGACTAATTAATATGCAAAAAACACTATATTTTTTTTTTTTTTTTTTTTAATTTCAATGTTCAAATTTGTCACAAAACCACTGGATATAAAGCCTATTATCCGTGCCACAACATGGGGTCCAAAGGTCATTGGGGGTCATCTAGGGTCAAATCTGAAAAGAACTTAAATTGCTAATCTAATTTATGTGCCATCGTGCTCTTCATCGATGAATTATGAAAAAGATTCCACAGTGACCCCACTCTGTGACCCATCGTTTAGGGTCAAGGTCAAATGCCACATAAATGCAACACATTGCCCATAATTGCAAAAATATATAACCAACTTGTAGGGATTAATGCGATGAAATAAAAGTCTCCAGTGACCCTGTTATATGGCCAATGGTTAAGGGTCAGAGGTCAAAATTACACCAAATGTGCACAAAGTACACTGACTAGGTTCTTAGCTTCTCTGTGAGCACAAAATGTCTCTAGTTTCTTCTTCTTTTTTCTTTCCAATGCTCCTTAAAATCACTAGTACCAAACGGTTAAACCCATATCAACCAAAGTATGGTCCAGAAGAACCAAAGCTGACCCAAGGCACATATGGGGTGTACTCAGATTGGGGTCAACGGTCACGTACCGGAAGTAGCCGCCATTTTTACAATCTTCAAAAGCCACTTGTCCTCCGACAAACAATCTATATATTCCCAATTTGTTGCACAGAACCTTAGACCATCTCAATAGGATGTCACAAATAACGATCGAGTTCTTAACATTCAAAATGTCGGCCATATCTAATTATATGCAAAAAATGCTATATCTCAAACGATAAGACTTGGATAGGCGATGTCTGTGCAAAGTTGCGGATAGTGTCGAGACGGATCATATGACAGAATATTAGCTCCAAGGTCATCTGTAAGATATGCAATGAGCTAATGATAATACTGAAAACACTATACCTCTCATCAACCACATTAGGTATAAATGTCCAAATTTGGTCCAGAACCACTGGATAAGCTCCTATTATCCTTGCTCACAACATGGGTCAAAAGGTCAATTGGGGTCATCTGAGGGTCGAATCTGAAAGAAGCTTAAATTGACTAATCTATTATGCCAACGTGATGGCATCGATGAATAATGAAACAGAGTCCACAATTGACCCCCACTCTGTGACCCATCGTTAGGGGTCAAAAGGTCAAATATGCCAATATTCAAAATTGCCCATATTGCAAAAATATATACCACTTTGTAGGGATTAATGCAAGATTAAATAAAGTCTCCAGTGACCCTGTTATTATGGCCAAGTTAAGGGTCAAGGTCAAATTACACCAAATGTGCAACAATTCCACGACTAAGGTTTCGTGCGCTCTTTGAGCACAAAATGTCTCTAGTTTCTTCTTCTGATTCTTCTTCTTCTTTTCTTTCCATGCTCCTAAAATCACTACAGTACCAAACGGTAATCCCATATCAACCAAAGTTGGTCAGAAGAACCGCGACCCAAGCTTCATTCGGGTGTACTCAGATTTGGGTCCAAGGTCACGTAACCAGAAGTAGCCGGCCATTTTGGTTAAAAATCTTCAAAGCCCACTTGTCCTACCAGACAACAACTATAGATTCCAACTTGTTCACAAGAATCCTTAGACCATCCTTCATATAGGCTGTACAACATAAACGAGCGGAGTTCATTAACATTCAAAAATGGCGGCCATATCTAATTAATATGCAAAAATGCTATATGCAATTTCGCACAGCAATCGACATGTGTTTGTATAACCTGAAGAAAATGTATGATTTTCCGCAAATATGCTAATTGCGTGCCGTGATATATTTTTACTAGCTATTTTACTGCACTCCGTCGTAATTTAATTAACTATGTTATTGCGTTCCATGATATAGTTAATTTTCTAACATGAAGTCTGTTCGACAACGCTAGTAAACATTAGGATTCAAAATCTGATCATTACTGCGAATGATTTTGAGTAAGGTCATGGTAACAAAACAAATTGTCATGCCCACTGATTAGTGAATTTTACATATCGAAAACTGATTAATGTGTTGGCGTCTAATGGCAAGGTTAATTATTGTACCGCGTAAATACAATCGTCGCAAACGTAATACATCAAAGACATGATTTATCCATGTTTATCCTGGCCTGAGGGGAAAAGGAAAAAAGAAAAAAAAAAGAAAAAGAAAAAAAGAAAAAAAGAAAAAAGAAGTATACATATATTTAAGTAGAGAATGTGCTCCTAGATCAAACCAAAGCAAACAGGTTGGGTATTTATTTGGCAATGACGGGTGTCAAAGTATGCATACACATGCATACTCTATTATTACTTAAAATACAAATATTGTCAGTATTTGCTTACAGTAGCATCATAAGTAACACAAGTACCATTTTTGGCACTTTGTACACAGTAAAGTATATGCAGGTGGCAATTTTAATATAGGCTATTTGTATGTGACCTTTGCTATATTTGCTACATTGTTGTACCAAGCAAACACAGCCAAATGTAAAATATCTCACAAAATAATATACTGGAACAGGAAGCGAAAAATATCTACTGAAGAGGGTTCTTGGATTTGCCAACCTTTAGACTATAAGGTAGGCAAAACTGCATGATTTCGAACAGGTTTCAACTGGATCAATTTTAACAAAGTGGTCTACCAGGGTGGCTTTTATGTAGCCGTAACGATTTGAAATAGTTACCAGGGGCTGAAGAAATGTATAATAATATTCAAAATTGTCAAAAATAAGTTGATTTTGCAAGATTTTGCAGAATATTTCAAGTGCACATATGCCCTGTTGTAAAACCAGAGGAGGCCTATTGACCAAAACAATCATTAAGCCGTGGTTTTTGGGGCGGGTTTTTCTTCTCTTTCGTTCTTCCATTTTTTTCTTCTACTTGTCAATAAATAAATAAATAAATAAATAAATAAAGTTCTTCTTCTTCTTCTTTATTTCCATATCATCGACAGTTATAATAGAGTACAGAGTACAATACAAAGGAAGTGACGAGAATAATAATATAATACAATGATATGGCGGAGGTGACCAAAAGGCCAAAGTTGGCCAGACGAGGGCATCCCCGTTCAAAAAAATAATATAATTACAAAAATAAAAATAAAAACTAAAAACTACAAAAATGTTGCAACAAAATGTTTAGGTAGCTTATTATGACCCAGTCTATGAGTCAATAAATAAGTCAATAAATAAGTCAATAAATAAATAAATAAGTCAATAAATAAATAAATAAGTCAATAAATAAATAAATAAATAAGTCAATAAATAAATAAATAAGTCAATAAATAAATCAATAAATAAATAAATAAATAAATAAATAAATAAATAAATAAATAAATAAATAAGTCAATAAATAAATAAATAAGTCAATAAATAAATAAATAAATAAATAAATAAATCAATCAATAAATAAATAAATAAGTCAATAAATAAGTCAATAAATAAATAAGTCAATAAATAAATAAGTCAATAAATAAATAAATAAATAAATAAGTCAATAAATAAATAAATAAGTCAATAAATTTTTTTTTTTTTTTTTTTTTTCACAAAATAATATACTGGAACAGGAAGCGAAAAATATCTACTGAAGAGGGTTCTTGGATTTGCCAACCTTTAGACTATAAGGTAGGCAAAACTGCATGATTTCGAACAGGTTTCAACTGGATCAATTTTAACAAAGTGGTCTACCAGGGTGGCTTTTATGTAGCCGTAACGATTTGAAATAGTTACCAGGGGCTGAAGAAATGTATAATAATATTCAAAATTGTCAAAAATAAGTTGATTTTGCAAGATTTTGCAGAATATTTCAGGTGCACATATGCCCTGTTGTAAAACCAGAGGAGGCCTATTGACCACAACAATCATTAAGCCGTGGTTTTTGGGGCGGGTTTTTCTTCTCTTTCGTTCTTCTTTTTCCATTTTTTTCTTCTACTTGTCCTCCTCCTTTTTTCTCCCTATTACCGGGACATTTAAAGTCATTTTACAGGTGAAGCTGGTGATGCGAGTAATTTAAATAAATAGATAAATAAATAAATAAATAAATAAATAAATAAATAAATAAATAAATAAATAAATAAATAAATAAATAAATAAATAAATAAAAACTACTTGCTGTGAGAGCCCCTAGTACACCTCCAATATATGTGTAGAACGCAATCCAACTTACAGTATCCTGATAAAGTAAACATATAAGAAAGTTAAAATAATAGTTTTACAACAGCCACAATCTTGCTCTACAAGCAGGAGTAAAATATCACAGGGCCTTATTTAACATGTTTGTTCGTTCATCCGGCACTACATAAGAGGTTTAAATCATTGGTAGGTTGTTAGTACTCTCAAATTGTGGTGTCACTTTTTCAATAGGGGAAGATTTAAGGTTACACAGGGATCAAACATTTAAAATGTCCCAATCATATTAAAAACTATGCCATATTATCCGTCTAGTCATTATAGACCCTCTCAGGGTCTGTGGTATAAACGACTGGTAATGAAGACTACAATCTCTCTGAGTCAACCAAATCCAGTGGTATTTTGAATTTTGTCAATCCGTGGACAAGTTGGTTCGTATGAGGGCCTATGGGCGGCCAGTGGAGTCATAAAGGTGTCAGCGCAGTATTAAAAGGACCGATGACCACGGGTCCATGTAGGGCCCAGTGATCTCTGATTTTTTTAGGATTTTAGTTTTTGATTTGTTTTGTATTTTGGATGCACCGTGTTGGTGAGGGCGACAGTTGTAAAATTCCAAATAAATAAATAAGTTGATTTTATGTCTTTGAACTTACTGTGCCCTGAATCCGAAGCCAGAGCCGAGACTGTGGGACAGTCTAAGTCACAAGGATTCCGTCCAGGGACAGAGCCCCGGAAGCTCTCCGGCTTTAGCATATTTGAGTGCCTTCGGAGAGCTCTGAGCTATCTCATTATCTTGAAGCAGATGAACTATTTTGATAATATTACTTCACTTTTACAAAATGATCTCTTTTACAGTGAATTGTTGAGAGTTAAGTGTTTTATGCTTTGATGATTTTGTCACCCACCCCCCCATATCAATGGCATAATTTTTCTGGCCCCCTCTTTTTTCATGTAAAAAATATGACCCCCAGTATATTGTGATCCCCTGCCGAAGAAAATGACAGCCCCTAAAGTCTGTGCCACAGGTTCATGAACAGATATTAGATGTTGTTCAAGTGGAAGTTATAAAATTGGCTATGAGTATTAAAAACAATATTATCATAACCTTGATACATAATAACCAGCTGAGTAGACCACGTGCCTTGGACGCCAATAATAATACCATAAGCCTGCGCCGGTAACCAGAAAGAGTTATAACTTCTACAGAAAGAAAGTGTTCTTTATTCAGGTCCTTATGATTTGATTTGATTTTATTCGGTATCTCCACATACAAGGCAAAATTACAATAATAAGACAAGTCCTATACAGAATAAAAATTGGAGATTACACAGGATTACCCTTTAAGCCCGAAGGCTTATTTCCAAAGGGGTCCTTGCTACAATACATATATTCAAAAAACAATACACAAAACATTCGAAAACAATTAATAATACTATTTAAAAGATGTGCAGAATCAAACATGATTATAATGAAATAAAAAAATATTTCAAAAATTAACAATTAATTTGATTTAAAAGATGGCTTTTTACAGACTTCTTAAAATTGGACTTATTGGGAATGGTTTTAATTGCACATGGTAATTCAGCCCAATCATGAATAGCATTGTAATAAAATGACCCTGAAGTTAATAGTGGTACATTTGGGTGGACGGAAATTATGCAAACTAGTTCTGGTACTATGTTGATGAACACTTGATATACTGGTGAAGTTATTCTTGAGATAATCTGGGCCAACCTCATTAAAAATATCATGAACATGGTTAATCTGAGCTGCTTGGCTCTATTATGAATGTCAAGAAAATTTAGTTTCTTAAAATCATTTTCTGAAAATATGATATCTAGCATGCTTGTTGAGAATAAACCTTATAACTTTGTTTTGAGCAATTTGCAAGTTTCTAGTTTCTTATATTAAAACGCTATAAAATTCTAACGTTAGGGCAAAAATAACGACGGCTTGTCTAAAGCAAAATCATCTTTGAGATAGCCCGTCGTACAAAATTCTCAAATTTGCATATATTTGCACAAATTAATATTCACATCTTTTAATTAACGGAATGAAACATATCATTACCATATCCCTGTGTAACAAAGGTTGACGTCATAGGGGAACTAATTATTTCCCCCTAATGTCGTAATGAGTGAAAGACAAAAAACAATTTCTCCAATTGCGTACATGATGTGTATATAAATGTGAGAGAAATTTATGACAGCGCAAACGTAGCATTATTAATCGCCAAATAACTTCGTTGTGGATGAGACTCAAACCGACAAGCTAACGTTAAGATCTCGGGTGCGTTAATCCATTGCATCACCTCGGAATGTGATGGGTCTATTCTAGTTTTTACACCGTAGCACTCTGAACGAGGAAGGTAAAAGCACTATAATGTTCACTATGTTAGGCCAATGTCAAATTAGGAAAGCCAAATGTCAATAGGACAAACAAATGTGCGCAAAATAGGATAAGGAAAAAACAAAAGTCCACATAGCAACATCAATATAACAGTGTGGTTTGGTATGTCAATGAAACAGTTCCCGTAGGATTTTGATGCTAAAGTTGATTTTCTTGCTGTTCTTCATTTAATAGGGACCAGACTATCAGAAAATGATGGGGTGCAAATTTTCGGACTGTTTCCCCTTTTTTAAGGGGGAAAATGTTACTACAGGGAAAATTTAAAATAGAATCAAATTGTGTTTTAATGCACATTAACATGTTCGTCTCCTAATAAGGATTAGAAAAAGTATATATTTGCCTAGGTTCCGACCTTTAATTAAAGCGCTATAGCCCCATAATGGTTCAAGGTCATCCTGGGGTAAATTTACCCAATGCTCAGATTTTGTTGAAACTGATGATACCTTGTTTGTATTGTCTCACAGGATCCAAAAATGTATTATTTTACAGTGTGTGTAACATTTGGTTGGCTAATTACATAGCAAAATGTAGCAAGGGTCTACATAGTCTATGGGGGGTCACCAACACTTTCCCTGGATCTCGCAATGGTGATGTCATCAAATCAGTTAAAATGCATTTTCTGTTTCAGTATGACACAAGGAATCATTTTACACCACTTTCAACAACATCGGAGCATTTCCTAGGTATTCCGATTGGCGCTGAACAGGACACGTCCTTGATTTTCGACAACGCACGAGCACATAGCAGAGCAAGGTAGGCCACCCTTCCACTAATGCAGATGTGAGAATTTCGGTATAACATTTAATATGACACTTAAATCGTACGTATAAAACAAAGGGAAAATAGCAATACGGGTGTTTTCCTTTCAATAAAATTGCAAATCGTGAGGTGAGAATTACAAGGTTCTAACTGACATTTTGGAAATTGAGATATGGACGTTTCAAGTTCACAAAAAATATAAAGCAAAAGCAATTACCTTTTGAAAACCTAAACAAAATAAAAATCATTTTAAAACCTAGCAAATGTAAAATTTCATTTCAAAAATATTATTATCTCACCAAAACCCAAAAATGTTAGTTAAAACCTTGTAATTCCCAGTTCAAGAAATCCTAAACAAAACACGATTGTCCGTTCACGTACAGAGACCACATGGAACTGGTGTAAAAGGAGATATGGTCCAAAACGACGAGGGAATGAAGCGTGAAACTAATGTCATGAATGTTGCATGAAGATTCAACTGAATCGAGTGCCCTATTCTTCAGCATTGTAGTCGGACTGTGAACCCGGAGGATATATCTCCTGCCACACCTGTCTAAAACAAACACACATTTTTATTCATTAATGAGTATACTTACCCATGTGAAGCACACGGTAAATTTCATCAATTCGTTTCTGTTTTACAATTGGATCAATCTCGTCCGAAGGAATGAAAAATAGCATAAAGAACATCAACAACAAAGGTACTTTGTAGGATTTATTTGATCGGAGAATTTGTGGTTTGACCAACACCTTTAACCCTTAAATATAATTTCAATATGATGACAACGATGACTTAAAGATGCATGGTCCTTGATAATAAATGGACGGATAGTGGCCAAGATATTCTACACTATGAAATGGCCATTTGGTCCTGCAGTAGGCCCATATGACCTTGCCAAATAGTCTGCACGAAATGTTTTGTTTCTAAGTAACATTGACCTGCTGATTCCATATCCCGAAGATACAACTTTGGTTTCCATGAGCATAGCATTTTGAGATAGGGGAGGTTGACAGGTGGAATTTTTTAAACATTTCATAATGGGGTTGAAAGATGCATAAACATGTTTATCTGGTCCTAAGGAATAAAAAAAATAGTTTGCTATATCTACAACCTTTTGTGTTTTTTAGGTCAAAATCTGTTCAAGGTCATCGTGGGGGATTTGTTCCAATGATCCGATCTGTTTCAGATTGCTTTCAAATTGTTCATAATGTGCATACAGGAACTTTATATTAATCTGCTCAGAGGTATATAGCAGAGGCTCGAGTGCTGATACTCCATCCCTGTAGATCCCATCAATATTTCCCCCATAATTATACCCCAAATATCAAACAACATACATAGCATTTATTTTACATTGGTAACGAACAGCATGAAGAATATGAGCCCATTTTGAGAAGAATCTGTGCATTCTAAAAATTTTACCCTGGAATGACCATGAACCATTTTAGGCCTACTGTGATAAAAGAAATTGTCCTATATAGATATAGCAAACGTTAATTCTTAGGACCAGGTGAACATGGATATATTCGATACATTTTCCATATCTGATGGACTTAGCACGTTTTACATCTAAGCTCTTATTTAACAAACAGAAAAAAAAAAAGATGAAACAATAATTTAATATCAGACCTACCAGTTGGTTGGTGATTTGTATAGACTTCATGTTCGGTTTGGTTTTTGCCTCTAAAGAAAACAAAACAATTGGAATTTATGTTTTTAAAATATACTCATAGAAGTTTAACAATTGTAAATCGAGTTGAGATAAAACAAAATAGGCATCAAGAGAAAAGGTTGTAGTGTCTATTATAATCATGTGGCCCTAAGATAAACGATGAGGCAACACCGCGCACCGGCTCCCATTGATGTTTGAGCAAGCGCGCTTGCAGTAGTTCGTTGATGAGGTGGAAACCAAGCCGCAGACATCAGCGATGGACCTTGAACAAGGAATGGACCAGCAAGTGCTATTAAAAATTGGCTGAAGTTGGCCGTCCTGAAATTGAAGGAATAATGACAATTTTGTTGCATTTCAAATTTGGTCATCACCAAAGGTGAAATCTTAAATACTGCACCAATTTCTTTAAAAATGGTCTCAAATTGTTAACCTTTCCACGGGGATTGCAGCGAAAGTAGTTGACTCTCTAATTTGTATTATTTATCGAGGTAAATGGCAAACAAGGTCAACCTTATTGACCTCTATTAATCTCCGAATTTTAAAAAATATGTTAGACGGTACAAAATGTTTTTGTTGCAGTCTTTGAGGAAAGATGAACAATTTGAGCTCATTTTTAACGAAATTGGAGCAATATTTGTGATTTTACCTTTAGTGATGACCTTTGACATTTAACGATTTTTGTCTTATATCTCCATAACCATAGATTGTAAGTAGTACAAACTATACCTTTTTTAATCCTTGTATAACAAGACGAACACTTTGGTTACCTTTTTCAGCAATCCAAGCATTTTGAATTTTTTGACCCCTGTATTATGAATTTCCCCCCTCCTTGATTCCGCCCACACTTTCACGAGGGGCACCCCCGCTAAATGTGTTCATTAACCTTCATAGAAGACAAATCAACTGAGAAATGATGCTCTGCTCTCCACGGTCACGGAATTGCTCCAAATGACCCAACTAATAGAGAGCTTCCAATTTCAAAATTTGAGATTTTTGCACAGTTGTGTTGGTAATTGCCTAGGGAACTATACCTCTGAAATAAAGTGCGTAATTGTCATAATTTTATAAAAGAAGCGATGTTGTAATTATATAGAATCGGGACCCCCCCACTGTAATTTGACGGCGAAAGTCAAATTTCAGTCCGTCCATTGTGAAAATAGTGCCACCTCACGATAAAGACCTCTAACTTGAACCAACGGAACAACTAATCATTTTTAAATGGATGGGCGTAGATGGATGAGCAGCCACTGAATTATTATCGGTATACGATATTAATTATCCTAATTAAATAGACATGTTCGAGCTTTACCATTCCCAGGTATAGTTACCAGTTACCAATGCAACATGTGTAAGAAAAAAAGGAAAATTGGAGGTGCTGTTCTTGCTTCGAGTTGCAAATTATAACGTTACAGTTATCATGGATTCAAAATTATGAATTTACACGCTCTCGTATAATCTCCATTGACTGATTTTATAAGAGATAAAGTTTAAAACCGCCAGACGTGTTTCATTATTCAATATCTTTGAGATCAGTGTTTTCTAGGTCCTGTTTATTATTTAACTTATGACAAAAACTGCAATTTGGCCCGCAAGTTGAGGGCGTGCGTTGTCAGGCACACAAAGTTCCAGACGATTGCGGACAATACTGGCAAAATCTTATGTTTTTTTTCGGAAAGGCATATCAGGGGCTATGTCACAAAATTTGTTCCGTGATAGTCGCCAGGTGCATAAGTACAATTGTACAAATGAAAAAAGAAAAAGCTCCACAACTTACCAGTATTGGCTATAGGTGCCCATGTGTTCCATATGAGGAACTGTAATATTGAAGCCACTGAGAACATTATCAGGATGTGGACCCAATTCACATAGCAGGAACCTGTTATAACTGGTAGATGCTATTTAGCAGGTACCTGTTATAACTGACTCAATGTATACACTGCATACAGTGCTATACAGCAGGTACCAGTGGATCGGGTTACTGTTCCTTAACGTAACCCTGGACTTAGTAATGTTTCTCTTTACTCAAAAATAATATTGAAATACATTTATTTTAAAAAGGCCATGGTTGGATTCGAACCTGTTATACCAGCATTATAAATCGATGCTCTTATCCACTACACTAGCTAGGGAGGATGTGGGAGGATATTGATTTTAATCCTACATAAGCTTTACGGAATAAAGCGATAATACTATTGTGATATTATAGCACTGTATACAGTGTATACATTGAGTCAGTTAGAACAGGTACCTGCTGAATAGCAATAGCATTTACCAGTTATAACAGGTTCCTGCTATATGAATTGGGTGGGATGTAATATCGTCTTTTGTAAACATAGTGCTCTATCTTCGTGTCGTTAGCCTGAATTATTGGGTGTTGGTCAAATGCACTACTTGCATTTAATGGTTTGTATCCTGTATTTGTAAAGAATCAACACCTTCAATAACCGGCATTAAAAACCGCAAAGAAAAAATGGCGTGATTGTTTAGATAAAGATGAGTAGAAAAAAGGGGGGAGAGAGAGAGAGAGAAATAGAAGAGAAATGGAATAGAGGGAGGGGAGAACCTAACATCATAGATAGATGGTAATGGCTTTGTGGTGGTGTCAGGATTTGTTCAGCTAGTGTGCTGATCCGGGGCCACGTGTATCCATGATACGGACGCTCCTAACATGGCCCTTGACCCTTGACGAATTTACGAGCACAGACGAGAATGGTGTGGTAGTTTAGAGAACAGAGATCGAAAGAATTGGAGGATGAGATATATTCTGAACTAGGCCCTATATAATTCATAAATATATAATCTAAAATGAAAATTGTATGTGTGTTTGCTTGTCTCTCCGACTGTGCGTTTTGCCGTGCGTTGATCTTGTTGTTAGCATCCTTTCGTCACAAGTTGACTATGAAGTATGGTAGTCTAGCAGATTATAATATGGGTTCTCGTGCAACCCTTAAAACTAAACTCTAACATGATTTTAAGCATCTCTATTATACAAGTAGTTCAATTTAGCTGAAAGGTATCTCAAATAATTCGTCTCATCATAAGGAATCAAGAAAATATATAGTTTGGCATATCTGTTATGTGCACTTACAGATTTATGAGTGCAAATAAAGATAAAGGTAAAAGAATGTGAACAAATTTTGATTGGTCATTGTACAGGAGCCAAATTTTCAAAATGCTCCAATCCTGACAAAAGTTTGTGTCATTTTTTTTCGTCTGAGCATCATCAATCTGGAAATGTACACTTTCCACGATTCAGGATCTTCCGTTTGGGTTTTTTTTTAGGAAAGAGACAAGTACACTGTAAAAAAATACTATCAATTTTAAAGGAAAATCCTGGAAGCAATTCTGCCAACAAATTTTTGCCCTGTAAATTTTAGTACTTAATCGTATAATTGAAGCTTCATCGGTGTATAATAAAGTTAGTACTCATTGAACATCGAATAAAGGTCATTTTTAATTTTGTCATTATAGCCTGAAATATTGTTATAAAAATTTACAGTACTTCCTGTATTTCCTAATTACAGCCAAATAATATATTTTTTAGGATCTCTGTAATTGCACTGTAATTTACAGGAAGCAGGGATGGCAAGCACGAGGGAGTCGCTGGCCCGGCCCAGCGATTTCGTGCCCATAACGAGTGTTGAGTACGATTACGTCATCGCATCTTTTTCAATTTAGTGCATTTTCTAGTCTCAAGCTAATTGAGTGCTAGTGAGTTTTTGGTAGTGATTAAGCGTTAGTGAGGTCTCACTCAAATTGAAATCCACATAAAACGTCTGACTACTTCAGGAATTGTGTTAATGATGTATATGGGTGCTTACGTTACGTAAGAGGTCTTCATGAATCCGGCACAGGGTGTCCAGCATACAGAAAGCCATCAGGTGACACCTTGCACCCTTAACAATTTTAGTTACCGAGTTTGGCCACAGGTCAAATAACAGGATTACACTTCTAAAAATGCTTCAATAAGTTTTGAATATCAACCAAAATTTTTTTTCTTCCCCAGTCCCCAGAATAAACAAGTCGATGGTCATGTATTCCCGAAGAGGGTTTTCCTATTTAACAAGGGATTATATGTCACGTGGATAGCCAATCTTTTGTAGAAGGGTCAAAACTTTAAAAAGCTTCAATGTAAGAAGAATGGCCACGGTATATTCATTTTGAAAAAAAAAAAAAAAAAAGAAAAAAAGATAGATTAGAGTTGATATATTAACATGAGGACATAATGCTATGACGTAAATAGTAACAGACCTCTACATAATCAATAGGGTTGTTTCAGCAATATTTAAAACTGCAATATTATTAAACTAGGATTATACCTTTTGCAGTTATCATTGGTTAAAAACAGGTTAAGATAATCGACTTTCAAGTACGTAGGGCCATTTTGAAATTTGACCCCTGTACAAAATATTTTTCCTCTGACCTATTTTGACCCATAATTTGTTAATTAGCTCGTATAGCCATGTCATCATGACTTCTTTTCATCATCAATGAGAATTTTATTTTTTATTGATGCATTTTGGAAATGTACTCCTCCCCTTACAGGACCTCTGACTTAAATGAAATAAATGCCCAAAGGGTGCCAAGGTTACATCCGGTGGATTCTTAAAACTAGAAACCCTCCCTGGTCTAGTTTTTCCATCAAAACACAGAGACCATAGGTAGGATCTGTCAGCAATTACTGTGATACTGAGACCGCCTCCCGACATTTCTAAGATCCAGCTTGGTTCCCTTATCCAGCGTGCTTTTCTAGCACTCAAGCACGCTAGACGCATAACCCCCGCAGCCCCGCGAGCAAGTGGCTGAAGCCTTACTATAACTAAAACGGGGATCCGTCTGCTCATCATACAGTCCACGGTAAGGGATTTAGCCGGCTGACTATGTTTCCAGTTGTGACTTATGTGCACCCCATCTTTTCACATTCATGCGGGGACAATTGATAGTAATTATTAAAGAAACAATATACAGCTGTTGAATCTTAAAAGGAATTTTATAATGGGAAAACAGCCAATTGGAAAAAAATAAAGATGGATGACGTCACGGCATTTGATGGTCCTTATATTTGCTTCGGGGGACCCATTCAGGTAAAAATGACCGACGTATCCCTACATGGAAAAAAAACAACCGATTATCGTCATCGTACGTCGGTTTTTGAGATCAGTAGGGAAGGAAAGGTAAAATTTGTTACAGTTTAGACTAATAAACGGTGTTTTGGAAAAAAATAATAGAACTCTGGGCAGAGGGTCATGTAAAGACCTTGATTGACATAGTCGGAGTTATAGATATCGGTTCGCCCCGAAGAGCAAAACGGATACCTGATACTGGACACGTGACCTGCGGTTAACTGGAACGTGAACACCAAAACTATTCATCTCGTTACCGTTTATAATTACAATACGGCAACGCAGCAAGCATTTGTATCTCTGTGGTCACAGCGTAATCGACAGACTGGAGACTATACATGTGGTTCTGTAAACCGGGATGGTGTAGGACATGATCTGCTCGATTTGGGGCATTGGGGATTTCCAAAACGGTAATTGTGAAACTGCTACTGCATTTTACTATGGCAGTCTCGTCCCAGTGACATTAAAAAATCAATCTCCTCTTAAACATTTGTTCAAATTAAAAGTTCACATCAATCATGCTTCTGTTAAATGACCTGTGCATAAACTCAAAACTCCAGAAACTTCCCCTGCAAAAAAGTAATCTCTATCAAACATAATACCGTGAACATACGCGCCATTGCTAAAGAGCTATTGACGCTCTGTAGCCATGCGCCACGATACACTCTATATCAAAAAAGCCCATATATAATTATTATTTACACCCCAAAACTATTGCACAACTGGATAAGGGATCCCCCATTTGGATCAGAAAGAGGGATAAAGCGGTGATGAGGAAACCGGTGACGAGGGAGTATTGATCCGTGTCCGAAATCTGGCGCAAGTCTACATCACAAGAAACTGACATAAGTTCCCCCCATTAGCTATGGTCACAACAATATTAACTTTGAGAAAGATGGTGTACACCCATCGGAAAATGTAAGCCCACATGCGCTCGACTAGAATAAATAAATAATCATCACATTTTTGTCACTTGAGATGTGTAGCAAATGCCGCTCGCCACGGAGCTAATGTTGGTACCAAACCTCCCGAAAGCCTAAGGGAGGGGTCATTATGTATTTACGCAGGGGGAATGGAGGATTGGGGGGGGAACCCGAAACATTTTTGTAGGAGGGGGAATGTGAAATTGTTCATCAACGAGAGAGAGGGGGAACAGGAACTTTTAAATGGGGAAGGAAATCAGCATGATCAAGGGCGGAGTGTGGGAGGGTGAATTTTTGAACGGAGCGAGGGGGGAACGCGAAAATTTGTGCCGAAAAAAAGTTTGAAATCCTCACTCCCGGCTAAATAATGACCGGTCCCTAAGTTTCAGTTACGCCCTTTGGTTGTCAAGCCCGATAGAAAAGTGCTATACTTACAACCAAAATCGAGTGCCAATGTTAAATTTGTCACGAAGGAAACCACTTCTCGAAGTTAGAAGTCGTCCAATCTGCGCCGAAAGTGATTAGTAGGGAATAATGCAGAAGAGAGCTGCAAATTGTCATCAGAGCAAACCTAATCATCAAGGTGCCTGATTGTCCGCTATGCTACATTTGCCTCTCTATGACCCAACTGATGTTTACAGGGATTACCGCCTTCAAATGTAACAATTATGAAGGTTTTTGTAAGGTGACCCCACTGATTTTGTGCCTTGATATGTGGCCGGACACTTACAGATTTCGCTGAAAAACTGGGCCTCGATACACTGTCACAGGTTGTCACCTTATATTTTTCGTTTCACAAGCACCAAAGCCACAAATCTTCTATACTCGCCATCATACCAGTCATATTCTAAGTGATATTGTGTAATCATATGTGGGATATTGCTGATACAGTGTTAAGCTTCACAGGTGAGGGGTTGCAAAATTTAATTGTAATAATAAGGCTAATAAAGCTACTTATAACTCTTTTTTTAAATAGTGGACCTAATCATGATTTCTGAGCGTGCGATAATTCCAAATAAGGAGCATTATGGCGAAAAAATGGTAATCTCAATGGTTTTTCACTTTGTTTTAGCCATATTATTTTTTAATTTAGATTTTGGCTCCTTTGCAAAAAAAGTCTTAATGTCTACATTTCTAATTGTACCATCGACACATACGGTTTGATTTGTGGCTACTAGTTGTAAATTTTTACCTTATTTTTAGAATGTTCCGACGTCTCGTGGGTGTCAAAGTCGGGAATACCCTTTGAAGTCATTGGCATGAATCTATCGCCACATACAATATGAAATATCCCTAAATAAGACAAATCCAGATTTATTCAGACAAATGTACACGACTGTACAGCAACCATGAAGCTGTCATATTTATTCCCTGTGCTATATTTATAACGCCGCACGCAGTACCGAAACAGAAGCCAGCAAAATATATCACGTGACTTCAGCCAGTCTGCCACAAGCCTCATCCTTGCGAACTTCGGTGAGCACACATCGGATACGAGCAAAGTTCACGGTTTGTGGCAAACGACAGCGTAAAAATAAACATGGCGGCTTTCCTTAAATTGTCTACTGCTACGAAAATTAAGCATGAAAATGGTGTTTTCTAAGCAATGACCATGAAAACCATCTGGTTTCTCTTATGTAGGGATATTTCATTATATATGTGCCGAGATAGGTTTATGCCAATAAATTCCTTTAAACACAAACAAATGAGCCTTGTACACCAACGATCTGAGTTTTACGCTGTAACACAGATTTATTATATATATGTTTTTTATCAATTTTATTTAAATGATCGGTTCAAGAACTTTGAGTGTCAGAAACAAATCACAATGGCAATAACAGCCAAATACACTCATTAATGTCTTTATTAATTAAAAATCTTACTTAATATAAAAATGTACAATTTGACGTTGCCACCAAAGTCAAAAATTAAAAGAAGCGATACAGTTCAACGATAACTTTTCCTCACAGCGAAGAATCCAATTTTAAGGGAGTCTTGCACAAAAAATAATCCGGTGTGAAATTATAGTCCGGCAGGAGCCACAGTCCGGGCTCCATAGACGACAACGGAATAAAACGTGACACCAATGTTGCGTTAAGAGTTACCTGAACAAGTGTCCTATTCGTTAACGTTGTAGCCGGACTATAAGTACGGCGGACTATAATTACTTCTACGCCTGGATAATAAATCCCACAGAATCTTCATTCAGGGCACTACTGAAGATAACGTTGTTCAGCAGTTCAGGATGAATTAAGGTTCTATTTGTCCCTTAACGACACAATTTCAGCACTACTCAAGTAAGTCCGTCTGTAACTAATGTCCACTTATAGGACCACAAACTGGAAACTTTTTTTGATTCCACAATTGAAGCTCTTGTGGCTTCAAAGATGACAGCAGACAAATTGGCTTCCAAGCTCATGGGGCATTTGAAATATCAGCACTGGTGCTGCACCAATTTACCATCTCTCGAGATCAAAAATAACTATAACTTCTGTCAATTTAACCACTGGCAATTTATAAACTTCTCGTTCTATGCAAAATTCCCTTATTCATAATATTTCACAACTAGATTCCCCATCTAAAATAACTTCTCAGCGTTATCATGCATAAACATACCTTAACACTGTCCAATTGGGTCACACACACAAACGATATCACACACACACAAAAAATAATTTGTAATGCACTAAAATGCATTACCGAATATTTTTCAATCATTTAATTTGTCATGATCTATTTTTAAATAAACAGTTTAAGTTTATAAGTCATCAAAATATCCCTGTGATAATCTACATCATTTATTAAACATAATAAACACTTTTGCCAAATAAGATCCTTTCTTTGACAAATCTTCCAGGTACGCTGGGTGTTTATCCACTGTTATGTTGCATAGTTTGTTTTTTTTATTTGCTGCCATCGTTTCTGCAAGAAGCAATTGACTGATTGTCTGTTTTTTCCCGAAGCCTCTAATATTTTGTAAGAAGTTGGTTGTTGCCTGTATTGTTTTTACATTTTGCTTAGCCACAATGACCACAAATTCGGTTTAACTCTCGTGTCCATGGTGTAACATAGAACTGCACTTTAAACGGTGTGACACGTGATGGCAGACACCAACATAACTGCTAAACCGGTGTGAAAGCAGATATAGTCCGGTAGGAGCCATAGTCCGGGGCTCCATAGACGACAACGGAATAAAGCTTGAAACTAATGTTGCGTAAAGAGTCAACTGAATCGATGGCCCTATTGTTCACCATTGTTCCCGGACTATGAGTCGGCTGACAATGGGTTACTTCTATCAAACTTCTACAACCGGCAGACAATCAGAATAAGCGCCTGGTCTTTTCAAACTACGCCAAACGACGGATGCGCAATTCAGTAATGTTCAGTCTACAAGACCAACCCGAAGATACCAGCGGCTCTAAACAAAGCTTGGAAGCAGATGACACACACACTCGCGCGCGCGCGCGCGACGAAGAAGACACACATACATAATGACGAACATCTCCTAGGACATCAAAAGAACTGCCTTTAGTTATGGCGAAAAAACACATTGTAACATTTCAGAGGGCGATGATTTCCTTCCGCGGACTATTGTCCAACATACTCTCTTGAAATCTGATAAAAATGTAAACGGTAAAAGTCAAAGGACCTACTTCTCCGCAGAGAGGCGGAATACACACATAATAATTACGAACACCTCCGAGTACATCAAAAGAACTGCTTTTGTTATTGCGAAACAAACAATTGTAAACTTCAGAGGACGATAGATTGTCCCTTCCCACGGACTATTGTCCAAAATATTTTTTCAATAAGATAAAAATTAATAAAAATGTAAAAAAGTCAAAGGACCCTACTTTCTCCGCAGTTGCCTAAACCTTAAGCCCTCCAAAATAGCATATTCCTTTCATAAACTTCCATGCAATCTTGCTCGTGACTTCTATACATGATCCCCTGAAATGGACAAAAATAAGTAGTTACCTTTAATACGAAACTTCGTCTCCATTGTAAATTTCAAATTCAAAGTTTCCATGGACGGGAACCATGCACATGTTTTTTTTTTTCAAGGTACTGTCGTCTAATTTATTACAAACCTTTTTGTTTTCAATCAAAACGTATATGCGTCAAGGAATATCTTCAAAATAATAAACTTTTTCCGAAAGACAGAGAGAGCAAAATTTTTGCATCTTTTTAGCGTCAATATTACACGATAAAAAATTATACACATGTCTGAAAATCGAGGCAGGAAAATGCATTTGAACTCCATAAATTCAATGAGTCATGGCAAATTATACCCCTTATTATTTGCCATAAAAAATATTATCCCTCACGAAATGTTTTTGCATTGTTGGGGTTAAAGGTGCATTTCGTTAACAGCATATTAATTTTTTGGTTCATTAGATTGGCTAGAGAAAAGGATAGTTTTTGATGTTCTGATCTAATGTCATATCACTAGTTCGCATCTACTCACTGGGTTGTAATTTCTGTCCGTTGTTACGCCGAAAGAAAATATTACTTTCTTCCGAGTAGATCGAATTTGCGTCAGCATGCAACACGATGCATTTAAGTTACTACTGTAGTGATGGATTTTGATTTTCTGTGTTTTTTTTCACTGACACATCTTCAAATGATATGGATATTGTTGATTAAATGCATCGCTGTTTTTATACACAGAGAATTAGTTGGCAATATCTTATCACTGAGAACATAATTTGTCAAAAAGTGTCTTATTTGACTAATTAAATATTCATGCACATCTTTGTTTTAGCATTCATAATATTACTTCAATGCTGGAAACATGTTGCTATGGCGCTGAAGAATCCCTTCCCATATTTTAAATAAACTAGTTTTCATTCATGCTACAAATATTTTTCATTACTTCTAAATTTACACTTTAAAATGACCAATTAATGACGACGAATTTTAATTTGTCAAATGCAAGTTAGTTAACTAATTAAAGCTGACTTTAGACTCACCAAATGAACTTAAATTAGTTTGCCAAGCACACAAAGATTACTTTAAGTACACTTGGTCATTTGCTAATAAGTTATTTGAAGAATTTGTAATTAAAAATGTTCAATTTTTTAATTTTTAAAATTTCCCCCGAAAAAAAAAGATGGTGCCATTTTAAGCAACTATTTGTGGATGATAAAACAATGTGCATGCCTAATATTTAATTAGTCAAATAAGACACTTTTTGGACTAATTAAAATTCTCATAGCGTAAGAGCACTAATTTCAGAAATTCATAAGTTCCTTGCCGTTCAAGCATCCCCAATCATAAGATACGTATGTAAGAGACGTAACTAATATTCTTGAATCTTTCTATCTTTCATCATCGAAATCCATTATTACTTTAAAGACTTACTTTGTGTAAAGAGACTTACGTCTTTGGTGAGTATGTAGTATCATATTTACATTGTGAATTCCGCAAAATATAACACTACGTAATTCGTTTGAATATGAGGTCAGTGGGGAAAAGTTTGCAAATTTGTCACCCGCAAACCCCTATTTTGGGGGCATTTTGGCTGTTTTCTCACCCAAAGACCCCTGTCAGCGAATGCCCCTGGGTTTTCGGAGCGTCAGCCTTACACCCGTACCCATATCCATTTCATATGTGATTGCCCACCCCCCCCGGTCAAACGGCGGGCAGGAATGTCTTAATCCTCCTCATCTACTCCTTTAATGCCTTTTCAGATATTTCTTTATACTCCGCGCTATTTCTTGATCCTCGTCAGTACTGTTTCGCTATCATCTCAGACCCTTCTTCATCATCCTTGTAGGTATTTGCCTTATCCAGTGTCCAAACCTTTTGCTTTCTTCTTTTGAAGCGCACAAGTAAAAGATAGCATTATCATGAACCGCAGCACTGCCCAGTTTCAGCCACTTTGACCTCGACAGATCATTTTGTCTTGTTAATTGCTGATTTTGTTCATATAGTTCTCTATATTTATTTAGTTTTATAGGAAAAAATGAAAGGGAAAAACAAAACTGGATTGTTTTTCAAACGAAAAAAAAAAGTTACGGCGACAGCGGCATCAGCGCAACAACATAATACCAACAACTACGGCAAGAACAACCACGTCAACCAACAGCACACAAACAACCACATCACCATGATCACACACATCGAACACAACAACAACAACTGCATTCCACTAATACAACAATCACAACAGCTAAATACACTAACAACACTTCCGTTCAACATGCATTGAATTATATCCATGATCCTTATTTCCAACGAGAGATAAGTGACACAGTCACCATGTTACTACAAAAACGCTTTCTTACTCCGTTGGCGTGTTTTTATCATGTTTGACAAATTCAATTGGTTTAGATTAAACCGACATTCGTTATTTTTTTTGTAATAACCATCACACAACAACCTCATCGTCATCGGCAGCAGTTCATTATTGCTCGATTGTTATTATAAATTTTTAATACACAGTATATGCTTTATTCCGTAAGAGTATTGATTAAGTATCACAAAAACAGCACTTTCTGGAAATCGGTTTGCATACCATATTGAATTAAATTGAGACTGCAGATTGAAACGGTTACTGTTCGAATCCCGACGAATTCCCTCCTATGTTCACTGTGTGAAACGAACAATTGGCAATCACCTTCCCTTAATCCATGCAAGCTATATATTGTGGTGCAAGGTGGTTGCGCT
Source organism: Ophioderma brevispina (assembly GCA_023653785.1). Lineage (NCBI taxonomy): Eukaryota > Metazoa > Echinodermata > Ophiuroidea > Amphilepidida > Ophiodermatidae > Ophioderma > Ophioderma brevispina. The sequence goes on along the minus strand of JAMKCH010046108.1, from coordinate 6,357 downwards.
TTTATTCCTCACGAGTTGCTAATGTTGTGTTTATAAATATTCGGGGGTGATATCCAGATAACTTCCCGATAATTTAGAGGCGTTGTGCATAACAAACCCTAAGGCAACTTAAATTGGGACAATTCACAATGCAATGCCTCGCCGGTATGGCAAGCATAAGGCCATATACGTATTGCGCAAAACGCGTTGCGAGAGAAGTAGCAACGCGTTGCGATATTTCGTCGCACGCTTTGCGGCATTTCAGCAACGCGTTGCGGTGCGGCAATCAAAAATCAGGAATTTCTGTGACGTAATTCAAAAATAGACCCCCAACGCATTGCTAGATACTTTGCAACGCGTAGCAAACCTTCACAACGCGTTCGAGCTTCACAACGCGTTGCAAGCTTCGCAACGCGTTGGCTAAGGTTAACAAGCCCTAAAAGGGCCATAACGTATTGCCGCACGCGTTGTGAGAAGTCACCAACGCGTTGCGACATTTCGGCAACGCGTTGCGACCTTTCAGCAACGCGTTGCGCATTCAGCAACGCGTTGCGTGTCGGCCAATCAAAATCATGAATTTCTGTGACGTATTTCAAAATATACATCTCACAAAAACGCGTTGGCGCACCGATTCACAACGCGTTGCGGGCAATACGTTATGACCCTTATTGTTCACAACGCGTTGTGCAATTTTGCAAAACGCGTTGTGAAGCTCGCAACGCGTTGTGATGGCTTGCAACTCCGTTGGTGAAAGCCATAGGGTCGTACGTATTGCGCAACGCGTTGTGGATCTAATTTTGAAATACGGTCACATATTCATGATTTTGAATGGCCGACGCCGCAAACGCGTTGCCGAATGTCGCAACGCGTTGCTACTTGCTCGCAACTTGGTTGCTGCAATACGTTAATGGCCTTTATGGCTTGCCATAGCCGGTGGTTTCTCGAAAAACCCAAAATACGCAGTGCATCATGGGAAAATCGACATTTATGCGCGTCATACAAGAAAGTATGAATCTTATTTGTTTAGTACGATACAAAGGTGTTTTGGCACTGAATTAAACCATTTAAAGCTAATCTATGATTATTAAATCTCAATTCCGTCCGCTATCGATCACAAGAATCGTTGTGTTTTGCTCTCTTTTCATATAGGTAGTATACAATATGGTAACTGGAAAAGCGACCCAGAGGAAAGAAAACCGACTGGCAAGAGCAACCACAGGTGGCGTATCGTATTGTGAAATCCGCTAAATATATCGCCTCAAAATAATAAAGATATATATATATATAATATAATATATATATACTATATATATATAATATATATATTATATATAGTTAAAAACCGATGCACTTCTGTTAGCATGCAGTATTTAATGACCTAAAAGATACCTTAGTAACCTATAACTTTTAATATCATCACTAGTCTAATATGAAAATTCATCCGTGGTTAAAATCGGTTTCTTGTACTAAATTCTTGAAGTAGTCAAATGGAACATCTTGCTTATCAGCCATAGCTTTCCAACCAAACCTCTTTGCTTACCCGTAACATTTTGAACGTTTTAGGGTTCAATGAAATCGTGATTCAAATAAAACTTTATTTTTAAAGTACTATTTTGAAATAATATTCAGTGAATCTAAGTATTGTCGCTTACCAATGTTAGGAATCATCCAAATGAGACTACACTAGTCCTGACAATGTGATCAAGAAGCCCCAATCCAGTTCAATGTGCCGATTGTAATACCCTCACTACTGGTCATCCTTCACCGTCATCTCCAAATAGAATGGGTCTAGATGCTTTGATGAGTGTACCGTATAGTATGGTGGAGATATACAGACTTGCTGCTCAATGAGAGACAAACGAGAAATCCAGGGATGAAAAAGATGGAAATTAATATCATCATGGAAATAACAGTCCTTTAAAAGGCGCTTTGATGCAAATGGGTTCAAAAAATTTCGAATATATATTCATGATTTGTGAAAAACCATGCTGCTACTTATTTGGAAGGACCATTGATTTGGTAATTTTTTTCTTGGGGGCGATTGATTGGTTGATTGCTTTATCGATTGATTTACATTTTGGGAGAGAGAAGAAAATAAGACGAATTTCTATTAGACTACAGACAAGTATACATAAAGATTCGAAGAAAGTAGTCAATGCATACACTGTTAAAAATGTTCCTAATTTTACCAGACTACCTTTTAAATTACGGTAAACCCTAATTATTCAATAATCTTCACGCTTTATTACCTATACTTAACATAAAATTACAATTTGGAAGCAGAAAAATGTAAATAAACAGTGGCTAAAAGATAATACTACACATTTTGAAAAAAGATAATATTTATACGCTGGCCGTTATTATATTTTCCGTAATATTACGTTTTTTTGTAACTTACTTGTTTTTAATGTAAGAATACGAACTATGAAAATCGTTTTACCTTAAAATGTGTTAAATAACGTCGGAAGTAACGTCATTAAAAAAAATGCAAAATTTTATTTCACTATCATTTTTAAAATTAGTTTAAAAACTCTTTTCCTCCTTTTTGTATTATATTTAGTTTAATTTGAAAAAAAGTAGTACACACACACACATATATATTTAATTTTAGCATATTCAATCAGTAAGCGTGTAGTGTAGTGGATAAGGTTTAGGACTTGTAATCTTAAGGCCCTGGTTCGAATCTGTGTAAGGTACATGTATGATGATTAAGTAATTGGTGACATTATAATGTGTATATTTCCATATAAAACAAAGTATATAAACTGGTTCAAATTTTTATTTCTTCACGTTTTCCCTTTGTTTATTTCCTTTTTTCTAAAAATTGTTTGCCTGAAATATAACTGTTTTACAACCACGTGGTAACGTAAATACAACGTTTGTATGATGTCATAGCTACAACGTGAAAATTTGGTCAGAGGATTGTAATAACGTTTTAATTCTTAATATTGTTTAAACAAGTCAAAAACCAACAATAACGTTGAAGCTGAGATTTTACGCCGTTATTTTACGTTCCCTGCAATGGTTTCGTATTTTTACGGCTCCAGTTATTTTACGTTCTGCATGTAGTGAGTCCCAGCTGCCAGTCAAATGCCTGTTTTTTTACAGGTTTATTTTTAACAGTGTAGACTGTAGCGTGCAGGGTCTTGTGCAGTGTAGTGAGCTTTCGATTTTGACGACGGATGGTTCTGCGTCGGTGAAATTGACGTGGCCAGGTCATGAGCAGGCGCAGATTACTCGAGGCGCCAATTTGACCGTTGCAGAACCGCCCGTCGTCTAAATCGAAAGCTCGCTATTGTTAGTTCCACGACTCTTTCGATTGATAGCAAAGCAATGATTGGTACTCAAGATGATTACGTGTATTGTAACCCCAGGTTTTGTGTTTGGCGAGGTATTTTGAAATAACTTGGACTTGAACAGATTTTAGTACTCATTGACCGTTGCACATAGGCGAAATGACTTTTGAAATTACCCAATTTTGTACCCTGAATTGTCAACTATAGGTAGCATTACGTCATATTTCAATGTACTATAGACATTCTTGGACATGTTAAAAATGTACTAAGATGATCATTCAGAGCATCTTGGATGAATGCCCATCTATTGCTGTTCGCAAATAATCATTTTAAATGACTCCTGATTTTTACATCTAATTAATCTTCAAACTGCATATGACTACGGTCCCTGTCCCCAAAAGGAACAGAGCCCAAATGATCCTTCATAATCTTTCGTTGACCTCCTGTCCCTGAAAACTTCATAATGACCTATCTTTCATGATTTAATATGAGCAACTTATAAAAATATCCATACATTTCCGTTATAAAAGAAAAAGCAATGACCACAACTGGTCCTTATAAGATCTTTGACCTCCATTTTCCTAACACTCAACAAACCACGCCGCTCTTCCAAAAGGTCATTGCATGTGAGTGCCACCAAATTCCATCACAGCTATTTTTGAATTTTGACGGCCATTTTATTGACAAATTTCCGGTGTCGGGATGGGTGACATTATAGGCCCCAGCTTTGCATGCCTTTTCGTAGGGTACCTTGAGCAACAAATTTACAACTCTTACAATAGTATCAAGCCTGCATAAGCGTTACATCTGTGATTGTGTGGGGTCAGCGTCTTGCTCTCTCCAAGAACTCCAAGACTTTATCTCCTTCGTTGGGAACTTTCATCCGGCTATTAAATTCTATCTATCTATCTAACGGCCGCAGCCGAGATGCTGTTCACCATGTAGCGCCAAATGTCCCTGCTTGTCATTAAGTTGGGGATGTCAGATGGATTCTGCTGGATGTCTCGAGCAATCACATCAATGTAGTTAAAGGGGCGATGACCCCTGTTTTGGCATGTTAACTTCCAACATGTGACGTCTGAGACTACTTGATAAACCGCATTAAATTCACATCATGCATTTCTACTGACCAGTTGCCCTTCTTGGACATCACTTTGTCTATTGCTGGTGACCGGCTGTCTACGAGCGTGTTTTACAAACCAACCGATGCGCATACCTACCTCACGTACCAGTCTTCACAACCTCCAGTCTGTAAAAACAGCATACCCTTCTCGCAATTTCTTCGTCTGAGGCATATTTGTGATCAAACTTTTCAGATGTCATCGTTCTTTCATAAACGTAATTATCCGACTTCTGTTACGGATTCCGCTCAACGACGCATTGCCAACATCTCGCATGATGACGCCCTTTTACCCACTGTTCAGTCATCCAGTGAAAGGGTACCTATTGTTCTCACATATCATCCTATTACCACCAAAGTTGCCAAGATCGTACGTCAGAACTTCAACATTCTGCAGGCCGATTCCATGACATCCTCCATCTTTCCATCACCTCCTCTAATCGCGTATCGTCGGGATCAGAACTTGTGTGATCAACTCGTTCATTCTACGCTTCGACAAAACTCTCATATCTCTGGTTCTACTATTGCATGCAAATGACCTCGGTGTAAAATCTGTTCCCATGTTTCATGCATCTTCTGACGTCATTGTTGGTCCCAGAGGACGTTTCTATGTCAACAACACTTTTACATGTACTTCAACCAATGTCGTTTATGTCATCACTTGCACTAAATGCAATATGTTATATGTCGGAGAAAATAAACGCCGCATGGCCGATCGCTTTACCGAACATTTAAGATCAATTCGTCTCAATCAACCTGGATTACCCATTGTTCAACATTTCTCCGCTGACCATGAAGTCCGTCGCCATATTAAAATCACTGGCGTCTTCCTCTGTTTTGATTCTGAACAGTCGAGGAAAGAAACTGAACAATGGATCATTCATAAACTCGGAACATTGCATCCTCAAGGACTCAATGTTAGCTTCAACGCGTTCAAGATACAGTCATCTGCAAATTCGTAGTTCTTGTAACTTTCATTTGGAATTCTGCATTGGTGGTCCTAAACGTTTTCCGTAGTTTACTTTTCCATCGTGCTTTTCCCAAGCATCTGTGACGTTGCTGTGTTTACTTTTTTATGTCGTCTATTTCTCTCTGGTGGTGAGCTGGTCAAAAATGTGCCTAGTGACCAGAGTGGGGATTGAGCAACCTCTACCTCTCACAGCTCAATTTCCTTCTTTTGCTAGCTTCTTTTCCTTCTCAGCATCCAGTTGTCTAGGTTAGCTTTTTTCCATCTGCTAGGTAGGTTAAAGGCACTCAAGACCTGTGAAAAATCAAGACTTCACCGATGCCGCTGAGGGGTACATAATAATAATAATAATAATAATAATAATAATTGCAGAGATTTATATAGCGCCTTATGCTATTGGCCTCTAAGCGCTTTCACAAATGACCGCTGATCACTGTGGCCCAACCATACCATAAACCATTTAGCATCATTTCAAGGGATGCAGCAGATCGGGATCAGCGCTTTCCCTTATCAGCAAACATACATCGAGATAACCATCGCAGCCGGGACCAGCTTACCAAATATCGCATGGGTAAATCGGGACAAATAAGCGGTTAGTTTCTTGTCCAGGGAAATTACAAGACAGCTGAATCTCACAGGGCTCGAACGCACGCCTATACGCATGGATGAGCATACACTGGAGTCGAGCGCTTACCTGATTGAGCTATCTTGTACATACACACAGATCCTCTCGGCTGGCGGCTTGAGTGCATCCCCATATGTTTTAGTATGGGTGACAACTGGACCAAATGCTGAACACTTTACTTTATATCCTTGTAGGCTAGGCTTGTGATTTGACATCCTTCACACTTAGGCTATGGGAAGGAACCCAGAAAGAAAATACCTCGCCAACCCGCAGGCCAAGGGTGGCGAGTATGGCAAACCCCCTAGTCATGACAGATACAAATAAACTACGGCCCTCAGACCCCAGCAGCTCTGGAGTACCTGCCCAAGGC
>JAMKCH010046107.1:0-11232 GCA_023653785.1 Ophioderma brevispina | reverse complement strand
GATGCAACCACAATTCGATTTGTGGAAAGACATTCCAAAAAGTTTGATCACAAAAACGCAGATCCGAATCAAACGTTTGACATTGACATTGTTAATGCATTATAAGTGTGAAAATGGTTTCCTTCGCGAAGAAAGGCATGTTTTTGTTGGAATTTCGCCTTGAAATTTGCCCCCCATATAAGAGATTCAACCACTCTTCGATTTGTGGAAAGACCTTTCCAAAAAGTTTGATCACAAAAACGCAAGTTCGCAGAACAACGTCATGAAAGTGGCATTGCTAATCATTATCAAGTGTGAAAATTGTGCATTCGCGAAGAAAGCAAGTTTTTGTTGAATTTAGCCTTGACATTTGCACCCATATACACTGTCACACCATTCGATTTGTGGAAAGACATTTCCAAAAAGTTTGATCACAAAAACGCAAGTTTCCCAGAAAAAAATCTTTTAAATCGGCATTGTTAATGCTTATCAATGTGAAACTGTTGCCTTCGCGAAGAAAGGCAAGGTTTCTGTTGGAATTTTGCTTGAAATTTGCCCCACATATACCAGATGCACAACTCCGATTGTGGAAGACATTACAAAAGGTTTGATCACAAAGGCCAGTTCCAGACAAAAACGTTGAAAATTTCGCTTGTTGATGCATTATAATTGTCAAAAATGTGCATTCCGCGAAGAAAGGCAATTTTTTGTTGGAATTTCGCCTTGAAATTTGCCCCCCAATATAGAGGATGTCACCACAATTGATTTTGGAAATACATTTCCAAAAAATTGAATCACACAATTTCAAAGGCCGAACCACATTTGAAATTGGCATTGTTATGCATTATAAGTGTGAAACTGTGCATTCGCGAAGAAAGGCAAGTTTTTGTTGGAATTTCGCCTTGAAACTTTGGTCCCACATATAAGAGATGCACCACAAAATTATTTTTTTATTTTCGATTTGTTTAATAGACCTTTTTCCAAAAAGTTTGATCACAAAAACGCAAGTTCTAGAAATCGTTTGAAATGGGCATTGTATGCATTATAAGTGTGAAACGGGTGCATTCGCGAAGAAAGCAGTTTGTGTTGGAATTTTCGCTTTAAATTTGCCCCACTAAACCGATGCAACCACAATTCGATTTGGGAAAGACCATATTTCCTAAAAGTTTGATCACAGAAACGCAAGTTTCATAACCAACGTTTGACCTCGGCATTGTTAATGCATTATCAGTGGTGAAACTGGTGCATTCGCGCCTAAAGGCAAGTTTTTTGTTGGAATCGCCTTGAAATTTTCACCACATATAAGAGTTGCAAATACAATTCGATTTGAGAAAGGCATTCCAAAAAGTTTGATTCACAAAAAGTAAGTGCCAGAACAACGTTTGAAATCGGCATTGTTTAGTTTGAAAATGGTGCATTCGCGAAGTACGCAAGTTTTTGTTGGCATTTCGCTTTGAAATTGGCCCCCACATATAGAGTTGCAATACAATTCGATTGAGGAACGGCCTTTCCAAAAAGTTGATCACAAAAAGGCCAGTGCAGAACAACGTTTGAAATTAGCATTGGTTTAAGTTTGAAAATGGTGCATTCGCGAAAGGCAAGTTTTTGTTTTAATTTCGCGTTGAAATTTGCCGCACATATAGAAATGCAACCACAATTCGATTTGTTTAAAGACATTTCCAAAAATTTGATCACAAAAACGCAAGTCTCTAGACCAAACGTTTTGAAATTGGCATTGGTTAATGCATTATAGTGTGAAAATGTGCATTCGCGAAGAAGGCAAGTTTTTGTTTTTTTTTTTTTTTTTTTTTTTTTAAATTTGCCATAACTCAGTCAATGTGTTTTTGGAAAGACCTTTCCAAAAATTTGATCACAAAAACGCAAGTTCCAGACAAAAATGTTTGAAATCGGCATTGTTAATGCAATTCTAATGTTGAAACTGGGCATTCGCTGCAGAAAGTCATTTTTTGTTGGAATTTCGCCTTGAAATTTGCCCCCCATCTACGAGATGCAACCACAATTCGATTTGTTAAAGACTTTCCAAAAAGAGTGATCAAAAAAATTCAAGTGCCAGAACAAACATTTGCAATTGGCATTGTTTATGCTTTAAGTGTTAAACTTGGTGCATTTCCGAAGAAAGGCAAGTTTTTGTTGGAATTTGCCTTGAAATATTGCCCCACATATAAGAGATGCAACCACACTTCGATTTGTGGAAAGAGATTTCCAAAAAGTTTGATCACAAAAACGCAAGTTCCAGAACAAACGTTTTGCAATCAGCATTGTTAATGCAATTATACGTGTGAAACTGGTGCATTCGCGAAGAAAGGCAAGTTTTGTGTTGCACTTCCCCTTGAAATTTGCCCCACATATAAGAGAGGCAACCACACTTCGTTTTGTGGAAAGAGATTTCCAAAAAGTTACACAAAAACGCAAGTTCCAGAACAAACGTTTTGAAATCAGATTGTAATGCATTACAGTTTGAAACTGGGGCAACGGCAAGAAAAGCAAGGTTTTTGTTGGATTTCCGCCTTGAAATTTGCCCCCTATAAGAGAGATGCAAATACATTTTATTTGATGAAAGGCATTTCCCCAAATTTTGATCACACAATTCAAGTTCCAGAACAAACGTTTGAAATTAGCATGTTAATGCATTATACGTGTGAAACTGTGCATTCTCAAAGAAAGGCAAGTTTTGTGTTGGAAATGTCGCCTTGAAATTTGCCCCACATCTACGAGATGCAACCCATTTCGATCTGTGGAAAGGCATTTCCCCAAAGTTTGATCACAAAAACGCAACTTCCAGACACACGTTTGAAATCTGCATTGTTAATGATTAATTAGATTTTAACTCCTTGTTCTCATATGTAGCTTACGCGATCACATGTGCGTAAGACGTTTAGGTGTATTTGTGTTGTGGGGGGGGAATTCCGCCTTGAAATTTGCCCCACATACAACAGATGCCACACAATTGAATTTGTGGAAAGACATTCCAAAAAGTTTGAATCAAAAACGCATTCCCCAGAGCAAACGTTTGAATCGGCATTGTTAATGCATTAGAAATTGAAACGGTGTCATTCGCGAAGAAAGGCAATTTTTTTTTTGGAATTTTCGCATTAAATTTGCCCCACATATACCAGATGCAGCCCCACTTCGATTTGTGGAAAGACATTGATAACAAGTTCGGGTTATCACAAAAAGGCAAGTTCCAGAACAACGTTTGAAATTGGCATTGTTAATGCCTTATAAAGTGTGAAAATGGTGCATTCGCCTGAAGAAAGGCAAGTTTTTTTTGGAATTTCGCATTAAATTTGCCCCACGATATAAATATGGAGCCCACCCTTCGATTTGTGAAAGACATGATAACAGTTTGATAACCAAAGGCAAGTTCCAGAACAACTTTTTGAAATTGGCATTGTTAATGCATTATAAGTGTGAACTGTGCATTCGCCAGAAGGCAATGGTTTTTGTTGGAATTTCGCCTTGAAATTTTTTTTTTTTTTTTTAATTTGTATAAAATTAGATTTGAGGAAAGGCATTTCCCCAAAGTTTGATCACAAAATCTAGTGCCAGAACAAACGTTTTGAAATTAGCATGTTACTGCTTATAAGTGTGAAACTGGTGCATTCGCGAGAAAGGCCAGTTTTTTTGTAAAATTTTTTCGCCTTGAAATTTGCCCCACCATATAACAGATGCAAATACATTCGATTTGAAGGAAGCATTTCCAAAAGTTTGATCACAAAAATTCAAGTGCCAGAACAAACGATTGTGAATTAGCATTGGATAATGCATGATAAGTGTGAAACTGGTGCAGTCGCGAAAGAAAGTCAAGTTTTTTTTGGAATGTCGCCTTGAAATTTCCCCACATATAAGAGATGCAACCACATTTCGATTGTGTTGGAAATAGACATTTCCAAAAAGTTTGATCACAAAAACGGAGTTCCAGAACAAACGTTTTGAAATCTTCATTGTTTATGCATTATAAGTGTGAAACTGGTGCATTCTCAACGAAGGCAAGTTTTTGTTGGAATTCGCTTTGAATTTGCCCCACATATAAGAGATTCAACACATTTCGATTTTTGTGGAAAGACATTTCCAAAAGTTTGATCACAAAAACGCAAATTTCCAGAACAAACGTTGAAACTGCATTGTTAATGCCTTAAAGTGTTAAACTGGTGTGCATTCCTGAAGAAAGGCAAGTTTTTTGTTGGAATTTCCGCCTTGAAATTTTCCCACAAACACGATGCACCACAATTTGATTTGTTGACGACAGTTCCCAAAAAGTTTGATCAAAAAACGATCCCATAGCCAACGTTTGAAATCGGCTTGTTTAATGCATTATAAATGTGAAACTGGTGCATTCGCCGAAGAAAGGCCAGTTTTTTTTTTTTGGGAATTTCGCATGTAAATTTGCCCCACATATAAGAGATGGCACCACACTTCGATTTGTGAAAGACCTTGATAACAAGTTTGATCACAAAGGCAAGTTCCAGAACAACGTTTGAAATTGGCATTGTTATGCATTATAAGTGTGAAAATGGTGCATTCGCGAAGAAAGGCAGTTTTTGTTGGAATTTCGCCTTGAAATTTGCCCCCCATAGAACAGAGCAACCACAATTTGATTTTGTGGAAAGACATTTCCAAAAGTTTGATCACAAAAACGCAAGATTCAGAACAAACTTTGAATCGGCATTTTTAATGCATGTAATGTGAACGGTGCATGCGCGAGAAATGCCAGTTTTTTTGGCATTTCGCATTTAAATTTGCCCACATATAAGAGATGGAGCCACACTTCGATTGTGTAAAAGACATTGATAACAAGTTTGATAACAAAAAGGCAGTTCCAGAACAAACGTTTGAAATTGGTCATTGTAATGCAATTATAAGTGTGAAACTGGTTGCATTCGCCCGAAAAGAGCATGTTTTTTGTTTAGAATTTCGCTCGAAATTTGCCCCACATATAAAAGATGCAAATAGCAATTCTTTTGAGGAAAGGCATTTCCCAAACGTTTGATCACAAAATTCTAGTGCAGAACAAACTTTGAAATTAGCATGTTAATGCATTATAAGTTGGTGAAACTGGTGCTTCGCGAAGAAAGGCAAGTTTTTTGTTGTAATTTCGCCTTGAATTTGCCCCACATATAAAGAGGCAAATACAATTCGATTGAGGAAAGGCATTTCCCAAAGTGTTTGATCACAAATTCAAGTGCCAGAACACACATTTGAATATCATTGTTCATGCCATTATACGTGTTAAACTGGCGCATTCGCAAAGAGGGGCAAGTTTTTGTTGGAATGTCGCCTTGAAATTTGCCCCACATTCAAGAATGCAACCACAATTCGATTTGTGGAAAGACTTTCCAAAAATTTTGTCCCAAAACGAGTTCCGAACAAACGTTTGAAATCTGCATTGTTAATGCATTATAAAGTGTGGAAACTGGTGCATCGCGAAAAAGGCAAGTTTTTGTTGGAATTTCGCCTTGAAATTTGCCCCACATATAACAGATGCCACCACAATTTGATTTGTGGGAAAACAATTTCCAAAAAGTTTTGATCACAACAACGCAAGTCCCAGAACAAACGGTTGAAATCGGCATTGTTAATTCTTAATACATGTGAAACTGGTGCATTCGCGAAGAAGGCAACGTTTTTTGGGGGGGGGGGGGGGGGGGGGGTGGATTTCGCATTTAAATTTGCCCACATATAATATATGGAGCCACACTTCGATTTGTGGAAAGCTATGATAACAAGTTTGATCACAACAAGGCAAGTTTCAGACAACGTTTGAAATTGGCATTGTTTAATTGCGGTATAAGTGTGAAAATGGTGCATTCGCAAGAAAGGCAAGTTTTTGTTGGAATTTCAACTGAAATTTGCCCACATATAAGAGATGCAAATACAATTCGAATTGAGGAAAGGCATTTCCAAAATTTTGATCCAAAAACGCAATTTCCAGAAAAAAATGTTTGAATCGGCATTGTTAATGGCATTATAAGTGTGAAACTGGTGCATTCGCGAGAAAGGCCATGTTTTGTTGGAATTTCGCCTTGAAATTTGGCCCCACATATAAGAGATGGCACCACACTTCGATTTGTGGAAAGACATTGATAACAAGTTTGATACAAAAAGGCAAGTTCCAGAAAAAACGTTGGAAATTGGCAGTGTTAATGCATTATAGTGTGAAAATGGTCTTCGCGAAGAAAGGCAAGTTTTTGTGGAATTTCGGCTTGAAATGTGCCCCCCACATATAAGAGATGCAAATACAATTAGAATTTGATGAAAGGCATTTCCAAAAAGTTTGATCACAAAAACGCAAGTTCCAGAAAAAAAATGTTTTAATCGGCATTGTTATGCATTATAAGTGTGAAACGGGCATTCGCCAAGAAAGGCAGTTTTTGTTGGAATTTCCGCCTTGAAATTGCCCCACCTATAAGAGATGCAACCACAATTCGACATGTTCCAAAAGTTTGATCACAACAACGCCAAGGTCCAGAACAAACTTTTGAAATCGGCATTGTTAATGCATTAAGATTTGAAACTGGTGCATTCGCGAAGAAAGGCAAGTTTGTTTTGGAATTTCGCATTTTAATTTGGCCCCACATATAAAAGATGCAGCCACACTTCGTTTTGTGGAAAGACATTGATCACAAGTTTGATCACAAAACAGGCAAGTTCTCCAGACAAACGTTGGAAATTGGCTTTTAATCATTATATTTGAAATGGGCATTCGCGAAGAAGGCAAGTTTTTGTTGAATTTTCGCCTTGAAATTTTGCCCCCACATATAAGAGATGCAAGCCCCACACTTCGTTTTGTGGAAAGATATTTCCAAAAAGTTTTTTTTTTTTAAAGTTGAATTTCTTGATAATTTCAAACGTTTGAAATTGGCCATTGTTAATGCCTTATAATGTGAAACTGGTGGCATCGCGAAGAAAGGCAAGTTTTTGTTGAATTTCGCCTTGAAATTTGCCCCACAAAACAGAATGCAACCACCAATTCGATTTTTTCGGAAAGACATTTGGGGGGGGGGGGGGAGGGGGGCCAAAAAGTTTTTGATCACAAAAACGCAAGTCCCAGAAAAACTAATGAAATTGCATTGCTAATGTCTATAAGTGTGAAAGGTGTCATTCGCGAAGAAAGGCAAGTTTTTTTGTTGTAATTTCGCCTTGACATTTTGCCCACAGTAAAAGATGCAAAACCATTCGATTTGAGAAAGGCATTTCCCAAAAGTTTGATCAAAAATTCAAGTGCCCAACAAACGTTGAAATTAAGGCATTGTTAATGCAATTATAAGTGTGAAACTGGTGCATTCCGCAAAGAAAGGCAGTTTTTGTTGGAATGTCGCCTTGAAATTTGCCCCACATATAAGCAGATGCAACCACATTTCGATTGTGATAAAGACATTTCCAAAAAGTTTTTGATCACAAAAACCCAGCCCGAACAACGTATAATTTGGCATTGCTATCCTTATAAGTGTGAAAATGTGCATTCGCGAAGAAGGCAAGTTTTTGTTGTAATTTCGCCTTGAAATTTGCCCCACTATTAAAAGATGCAAATACAATTATATTTGAGAGGCATTTCCAAAAAGTTGATCACAAAAAAAAACGCAAGTTCAGAAAAAAAGGTTTGAAATCGGCATTGTTAATGCATTATAAGTGTGAAACTGGTGCATTCGCGAAGACAGGCCTGTTTTGTTGGCATTTCTCCTTTGCAATTTGCCACACATGCTAATAGTGCAACCACAATTCGATTTGTTTAAAGACATTTCCAAAAGTTTGATCACAAAAACGCAAGTTCTAGACCAACCGTTGAAATTGGCATTGTTAATGCATTATAAGTGTGAAATGGTGGCATTCGCGAAGAAAAGCAAGTTTTTTTGTTGGAATTTCGCCTTGAATTTGCCCCACATATAAGAGATGCAACCCCACTTCGATTTGTGGGAAGGGACTTTCCCACAGCTGTTGTTGTACATAGACGGTTCACCCACTTGTATCAGTATCGACGAAAACGATAATTAAGTCGAAGCCAGGCAATTAACATATCTTATATAAGATAAGTGTTGGCAATAATTGCTCAGAAACGTCAATTGAATAAAAATTGTCCCTTGGTTAGAAAATGTGGCAAACGAGGTTATTGACGAAATTCCAGCCGAAAATCCAATATGGCGGCCATGAAGTGTGATGTATATAGTAGTTAAAACATGGTCCAGAAAAAGATACTAGGTCGAAGCCATTCAATTTACTGTCTATATAGAACGAATTGTATAACAATTACTTCTAGACTTAAAAATTGAGACAAAATACCCTTTGGTTGAAAAAGCCGTAAATCTAAGAAAATTATTGCCTTTAATGTTTAAAATCCAATATGGGCGGATCTGAACCAAATGTTCCGGTGCCTCACCCTGTGTTCCAAAAACACTTGATCACAAAACTCAAGTTCCGAACAAACGTGAATCGGCAATGTTAATGCTTATAAGTGTGAAACTGGTGCATTCGCGAAGAAAGGCAAGTTTTTTGTTTTGGAATTTCGCTTGAAATGTGCCCCACATATACGAGATATCCCCACCACCTTCGAATTTGAGGAAAGGCATTCCCCAAAGTTTTGATCACGAAAAGGCAGTGCCAGAACAAACTTTGAAATTCAGATTGTTAAAGGCCTTATAACTTGTTTAAAACTGATGCTTCGCAAAGAAAGGCAGTTTTTTTGTTGGAATTTCGCCCTTGACATTTGCCCCCATATAAAAGATGTACCACATTTTGATTTGTGGAAAGACCTTTCCAAAAAGTTTGATCACAAAAATTCAAGTGCCAGAAAAACATTTGGAAATTGGCAATGTTATGCATTAAATGTGAAAACTGGTGCTTCGCGAAGAAGGCAAGTTTTTTTGTTGAATTTCGCCTTGAATTTTGCCCCACATATAACGTGAGGGGCCACCACAATTCGATTTGTTGGAAAGACTTTAAAAAAGTTTGGATCACAAAAACGCAAGATCCATAACAAACGTTGAAATTGGCATTTGTTTAATGCATTTAAGTGTGAATGTGCTTCGCGAAGAAAGGCATGTTTTTTTTTTGGAAGTTCGCTTGAAATTTACCCCACATATAAGAGATGCAACCACAATTTAGACATTTCCAAAAAGTTTTAAGATCGCAAAACGCAAGTTCCAGAACAAACGTTGAAATTTTTTGGCATTGTTAATGCATTAAAGTTTTAAAGTGGTGCCGTCGCGAAGAAAGGCAAGTTTTTTGTTCGAATTTCGCCTTGAATTTGCCCACCTATAACAGATGCAACCACAACTTTGATTTGTGGAAAGACTTTCCAAAAAGTTGGACTCGCAGCAACGCAAGTCCAGAACAACGGTTTTGAAATCGGCATTGTTAATGCATACATATAAATGTGAAATCCTGGTCATTCGCGAGAAAGGCAATCTTTTGTTGGATTTCCGCCTTGAAATTTGCCCCACATATAAAGATGCAAATACCATTAGATTGAGAGGCATTTCCAAAAAGTTTGATCACAACGACAGTTCCAGAAAAAAGTTTGAATCGGCATTGTTAATGCATTATAAGTGTGAACCTGGTGGCACTCGCGAAGAAAGGCAGGTTTTTGTTGGAATTTCGCTTGAAATTTGGCCACACATGTAAGGAGGCAACCACAATTCCGATTTGTTTAAAGACATTTCCACAAAGTTTTGATCACAAAAACGCAGTTCTAGAACAACGTTTGAAATTGGCATTGTAAGGCATTATAAGTGTGAACATAGTGCCTTCGCTAAGAAAAGCAAGTTTTTGTTGGAATTCGCCTTGAAATTTGCCCCACATATACCAGATGCAACCACAATTCGATTTTTGGAAAGACATTTCCCCACAGCTGTTGGTTTCCATCACGTTCCCCACTTGGTATCAGTATCGACAGAAAACGGATAATTAAGTCGAAGCCAGGCAATTAACATATCTTATATGAAATAATTGTGCAACTAATTGCTCAGAACTTCAAAAATTGAATAAAAATTGTCCCTTGGTTAGAAATGTGCAACCTAGGTTATTGACAGAATTCAAGCCTAAAAATCCAATATGGCGGCCATGAAGTGTGATGTCTATAGGGTAGTTTCCAACCTGGTCAGAAAAAGATAACTATGTCGAAGCCATGCAATTACATGTCTTATTGAAGATAATTTGTATACATTCTTCTAGACTTAAAAAATTGAAGACAAAATTACCTTTGGGTTAGAAAAAGCAGTAAATCTAAGAAAATATTGCCTTTAAGTTAAATCCAAATGGCGGATCTGAACCAAATGTCCGGTGCCTAACCCTGTGTTCCATAAAAGCTTGATCATAAAAACGCAATTTCCAGAACAAACGTTTGAAATCGGCATTGTTAATGCATATAAGTGTGAAACTGGTGCATTCGCGAAGAAAGGCAAGTTTTTGTTGGAATTTCTCTTTGAAATTTGCCCCACTATAAGAGATGCAACCCAAATTCGAGTTGAGGAAAGGCATTTCCCCAAGTTTGTCACGAAAAGTGACAAGTGTGCCAGAACAAACTTTGACTTAGCATTGTTAAAGCATATAATGTTAAAATGATGCCTCCGCAAAGAAAGGCAAGTTTTTGTTGGAATTTCGCCTTGAAATTTGCCCCACATATACAAGAGTAACCACAATTTGATTTGTGGAAAGACTTTCCAAACCGTTTGATCACCAAAATTCAGTGCCAGAATAAACATTTGAAATGGCAGTGTAATGCATTATAAGTGTAAACTGGTGCATCGCGAAGAAAGGCAAGTTTTTGTTGGAATTCGCCTTAAATTTGCACCACATATAAGGGATGCAACCACAATTCGGATTTGTGGAAAGACATTTTAAAAAAGTTTGATCCAAAACCGCAAGATCCAGAACAAACGTTTGAAATAGGCATTGTTAATGCATTATAAGTGTGAAAATGGTGCATTCGCGAAGAAAGGCATGTTTTTTTTTGGAATGTCGCCTTGAAATTTAACCCAAAAATAAAAAAAATAAAAAAAATAAAAACATTTCCAAAAAGTTTGATCACAAAAACGCAAGTTTCGCAGCACCAACGTTTGAAATTGGCATTGTTATGCATTATAGGAGTGTGAAACTTGTGCATTCGCGAAGAAAGGCAAGTTTTTGTTCGATTGTCGCCTTGAAATTGCAACACATATAACAGATGCAACACAATTTGATTTGTGGAAAACATTCAAACAAAAAGTTTGATCGCAAACGCAAGTTCCAGAACAAACG
>JAMKCH010046106.1:0-11061 GCA_023653785.1 Ophioderma brevispina | reverse complement strand
TCCTGAAAAAAATTCTTACCCCACAGTTGGCAATGTGTTTCATGCTTTGCACACCAATTGCAAACTTAAGCAGTTGGTCTGGATAAAACATGAGACAAAACACCTTTCCCTTCTTGTGTTCGCCTTTCACTTCTCTGCGACTTTTGCGAAGGAGGGGGGGGGAATGCGAAGGTTTCCATGTGGGACATATTCAAGGATTACATAAAATGAACCTGAAAAACAAAACAAAATGCAACAACAAATACAAAACAAAAACAAGAAAACAAAACACGGAAAAAAACGCGAATCGGTAAGCAACAAATTTATTAGGCTGTCCCAGTGTCTCGGGCTCTTTCTTCGTATTTAGGGAACAGTAGGTTTGAACACATTGAAATCAAATTTAATTTCATTACTTTGGAAGTGCATTTTTACAAACAGTGGCAATTCACCACCATGGCAATGCATAGCAAGTACCGGTTGTAGAAGTAGAACCATTGTCCGGCGCGTACTCATAGTCCGGGAACAATGGTAACATAGGGCCAATCGATTCAGTTGACTCTTAAGCAACATTAGTTTCACGCTTTATTCCGTGATGTCTATGGAGGCCCAGGACTATGCTCCCACCGGACTATATCTGATTTCAACACCGGTATATAAAAATAAATCAAAAAATTAAATCTAAGAGTCTAAGTTTTATAAACTTCAGCTTAACTAATGATTTTATAGTTAGATTAATTTTTACTTTCCCTAGAGGAGTCGGAAAATGAAAAGCGTTACTTTTCTTGACGCATAACCCCGCAGCCGCGCGCAAGTGGCTGAAGCTGCTACAACTAACACGGGCATCCGTCTGCTCATTCATCCACGGTAAGGGTTTTAGCGGCTGACTATTTTTCAGTTTGTAGAACTATGGACCCATATTTTTCACATTCAGCGGGGGGACAATTGAATATTAATTGAAAGAACAAATACAGATGTTGAATCTTAAAAAGGAATTTTATATGGGAAAACCAGCCAATTTTTGGAAGAAAAAAAATTTAAAAAAATAAAGATTTGTGACGTCACGGCATTGATCATTGATTGGTGTATTATTTGTGCTTCGGGGACCATTTCAGGTAAAAATGACGTACGTCCCGACATTGGAAAAAAAAACAACCGATTATGTATCGTACGTCGTTTTTGAATGTGGGAAAAGTAATTTTCTTTATGTTTAGACATAATATACAGGTATTTGTCTTTGGGAAAAAAAAAATAATAGCCATTTGGGCGAGCAGAGGGTCATGTACAGATCCTGATTTAACATAGTCGGATTTATATATTTCGGTCGCCCCCGAAGAGCAACGATATTGATACCTGACACGTGACCTGTACCTGACACGTGACACCAAACGATTCATCTCGTTACCGTTTATAACTACATACGGCAAAGCAGCAAGCATTCTGTATCTCTTTGTCCAGCGTACTCGATCAAGATGTAAGACTATACATGTGGTTCTGTAACAGGGAGGGTAGACACGATCTGCTCGATTGGGCATGGGGGATTTTCCAACGGTAAATGTGAAACTACTACATGCATTTCTATGGCAGTCTCGGTCCCAGTTACATTAAAAAATCACTCTTAAACCTGTGTTCAAAAGATCTTAGTAAAATATCATGATAAATTAAGAAAAAAATATTTGATTTTCACATGCAAAAAAAGAAAAAATCGAATGCTTTCTGTTAAATTCCGTGTCATAACTCAGCACAACTCCAGTAAGCGCTCAAGCTGTAAAAAAAACAAGTAATCTTATCAACATAAACCCTTGAATCAATACGCGCCATGGGCTAGCAGAGCTTGATGGGCCTCTGTAGCCACGCGCACCGATACATCTAATATCAAACAGCCCTATTATAATTATTATACACCCCAACCCCATTGCACTCCTGGATACGGATTAAAGGTCAATAACCTAGTATTCAGCCCGTTCAAATATTGACACATTCCTTCGACTAATTAACCTTCAACCAGTAGATTTGCATCTGTTATTCATTTTAGTCGTTGTGCTTCCCTTTTAATGTCATTATGGAAAGAATGGGTGTGAAGAATTAGATATATCTATCTTTCTTAGAAGTTATCATGATTATGGTATAACCTGCATGTTCGCATGACCCCGTATGTAACCACATAGGGTGATGACCAATTCTTGTCATGGTGTTCAACTCTTCTTTAAACAGGCACTCTTTCCTGATTCTGGAAGTTCCTTGCAAACATTTTAAATGGATTATATATTTTTTATTACATGGTAACGATTTTAGGTACATACTAGTATTATAATCGTTTATTTAGATGGCTACAATCTCGCATCCTAAATATCTGATTGCTGTTGCCCTGTCCTACCGACTGCTCATCTGGCAGCAAAATCTACGAAAGAATGTCGGAATTTCCTAGAATCAAACAGTTTTGTTTCAAAAACGAGTATTTTAATATGATTCCCACTTGTCCTGATAGTAACAAGAAAATTTTTGGCCTAAACATTGCAAATAAACATTTTTTTTGAATTGACTACTAAGTTCCTCCAGGTAGACAAGATTTAAAATTATTATCTTTCCCTAGATATGCCATCGCAACGAATCTGTTGACAAAAAAACCCGAACCCTTCGGTATCTACGCTCCTCTACCAAACCTGGCTTGACCGTTATTTTTTGTGTCATCATACTTCTAAAGTGTCACAAAATAATGTGTCAAGGTCTGACAAACAACAATGGGGAACAGTTTGTACAGGTGTCAAAAGTAAAGAGATCTAATTGTTTTGAAACCTACACGAACAACTCATCTGGTCCTGCGGATTTAAAAATGTATAGTTTGCCATATCTTTGGCCATTATTTACAGAATATAGGCTCGTTCAGGTATACCTGGGGTAATCCCTTTCAGGTGCTCCGATTTTGAACGAAACTAGTCTCAAATTGGGTATGGTCATATCCATGAGAAATGCATCATTTTCTCGTCATTTGACCATTTTAGTATGTAAATTAGATGGTAAGCGTTAATGACCCCATATAGGATATGTGGACCATTGTTACATTGTGACCTCTAATTACATGATCAAATGAGTGCAAGTTTTATATTCCCTGTTCCTTTGGGACTATTGGAAGAATTTGAGACCATTTTGAAAAAGAATCGGAGAATTCTGGAGATGTTATCCCAGGATGACCTTAAAACTTGATCGCCCTATAACTATTAAACTATAACCCACAGATAGGGCAAATTATACCTTTTAATTCTTAGGACATGGGCAAAAGTTTAGTATAGATTTCAGGTAGAAAACATCATACCTACTTTATATTTCCCCTGCACAAACCTGCCCCCAAACTACATGTTCTCTGCTACTTATATTTCTAGACTTTTGATATGTTATTCTAAGTCATTTTAAGTCATTTTAAGTGATGTGAGTCTCAGCTGCCAGTTACAACGTTTTTTAATGAACATTTTAAACAGTGTAGCATTTTACTCCTGTTATCTTTTCTAGTGATTTGATACATATTGCAGTACAAATTAATAAATAACCTATCCAATTACTGATTTTCTATTTGTTTTCATACGTAATGATCATAACAAATCAGTTTTGTTGTAAAGTTTTATTTAATAAAATATCATTTTACACTACAGTTTATTTAATATATTCTTCCCACTAGTCACCTTTAAGTGTCTTCACGGCTGCTTTTATCCGCTTGTCGTTAATACGGACTTTCCCCAGTTGTACCTCTCCAAAATTCCCCTTTCCAAGTATCTTTCAGAGAGACGCAAATCTTCCCAAGCAATATTCCATCTTGATGATGTCACTTCTTCGTACTCAACATCATCGAGATCAGCATCCTCATAGCCATTCTCATCCTCATCGACATTAAAGGCTTCGTTCATAAATCGATTCATCTTGTAACATTAATTGAAAATGGAATTAAACCAACTTGTGACATTATTATTCCGATTAACCCAGACAAATAATTATCACAAGAATCGAAAATAAAACAAATAATAAAACGTTCATTCTTTATTACAGGATGCTCATTCTAGTTTTTGCATGAAACCAGAGTGTATTCATCAAAGATAATGAAAGGCATCCGACGCCCGATTTCAGTTTTCCTCCCAATTTGCTGATGTAGTGCACGTCAGTAGCCATTGGTTACTGGTTCAAGCCTCTGCTGATGCACCCGTTCTGAATTATGCTATGCCACAGGTTTTGTGGCTTGATCAATGTGGTATGTGGCTCCTACCAAAGTTAGCGTGAGCCAGTTGACCTGGAAACGACATTATTTTAACGTGCGTTACATCAGCGAATACTTACCTGAACCTGAAGGAGTAGAGACAAAGATTGAAGAGGACACTAAGCTTATAGATCTCTTTTATTGGGTTTTGTTTCTTTTGTCTTATAACTACACTATTTGTTTTTATTTACTGATTTCACCATACCGTGTCTTTATTTCGGAGTGCTTGGTCTTGTTTCTTCAGAATCCCCTTGTCCTCCTTTTCTCTTTTTACTGACAAATATCACTATTACAGCAACTACCATGAAGCACCTGACACAATGAGCACGCAGCATGCTTCACCAGCCTGCTAACCTCCTTACGACGGAGAAGTTAAAATTGATTAAATGATATAAAGGTATAAGGGTAGAGTCTAAAAAGTACACCAATGGGACTTTTTTTTGTTTTTAATGAAGAAACCTTAATAATGGATTTGACAAATTAATTCCTGTGTTAGATCCCTGTTTAAAGCAGCTTTCAAAGAATTTTTGGAAATCGATCAAAAAAAAAAGACCTCTTCAAAGCTTAGAGTTATTTTTTGTGAAGATCTTCTTTTCTCCCGAACAATTGCGCACCGGCGGTGGACTTGAGACCCATTACTATGCAGCGTCAGGGCTACTCCAATCAAAAACTTTATTTGGTTCCAATATCACATACAAAATGCAGGCCTTATCCGGGGGGGGGGTGTTGCGGGGGATGCGACGCAACCCCCCGAAAATGACAAAGGTCCCGCTTTCACATGTTGAAGGTCCGCTTTGCCATGTTGAAGGTCCGTTTTTTGATGTTGTTAATTTTGGCGCCTGATTTTTTGCAGTTTTTGGGTTTTTAAATTGAAACTATTTTTTAACTACACTGTTCCAAACGCCATACTACTCATATTGTAATTTTGTGTTTAAACACCGATTATCTTTCATTGGGACCCCCCCTCCACCCCTCTCTTCAGATTTTGGATTCGACGGTAAAAAAAAAATCGCTTTTCCTGGCACAAAGGTCCACTTTTGGCAATTCCGCACCCCCCCCCCAAATAAATTCCTGAGCTACGGGCCTGCAAAATTCAATACAGAATCTTCTAAAATACACACATCTAGACATAAAAAGATGAGGTGATATGGAAGGAGTTAAACAAAAGGCCAATAAGCCCAGAGTGGGTCCCCCCTACTTATGGCTAAGTTGCACAATGGATTAACATGTTGCATTTCGGCATTCACATGCTATAGGATCTTTTTAAGTGCGTTTGCTGGGTGACTGTCCCTTGTTCATCTATGTTGCCCTAAGTTCTCTCCCGCATGTACCTAGACCATCAGACTAACACAAAAGTTATAGGGTAGACTTGTGCTACCCCGGCACTTTTTTCGCTAGAGGGCTTTTTTCACAAATGAGCCGCCAAACTCGCCCCCCGCTTTAACACCATATAATGGCCTTTTCATAGCCAGTATATAGGGTGAAATGGCACATTTTTTGAAATGTTATAGAGCGTCACATTCACCACTTAAGATTATTCTTTATTGAGGCGCTTTTCAAAATGGCCGCCAAATGCTATTTTAACCCTTTTAAAATTGATGTTTTAATAGCCAACAGGGGGTGAAATGGGCCGTTTTTTCAATGTTTTCCTATATTTGGTTGAGGTTATATGTATAGAGTGGTCACATTCCGTACTTAAATGTATTTCGTAATGGGGCGGTTTTTCAAAATGGCTGCCAAATGCCAATTAGATCACCTGTTATGATTTTTTAATAGCCAAAAAGGTGGGGAATGCCCCATGTTTCAGTGTTTTGCTTTATATTTGTGATGTCAAAATGAAGATGGTTCACCTTCACTCACTTAAATGTATTCCTCATGGATGACTTTTAATACCATAAAGGGGTGAACTGGGCCAGTTTTTTCAGTGTTTTCCCTATTGTTTATTTGTTTTACTCCTCATTTGTGAGTTAAAATTCGTACTTAATGAATTGCGGTTTCATGTTTCCTTTTTCTTACAGTTGTTTTTTATTGATTATAATGATTTTCTAGTGATGTTTCATTTTAAGGGATTTGATGATTGATTTTTCCAATACAATGCTGTTATTGGTGATAGTTACAATCCAAGTGCTGATAGGGTTATGCGCTTAGCCAGCTGCCACTTCGACGATGCATATGATTGTTATGTTCCTGATGGCAGCATAATACTAATTGGTAATCGTGCTGTAAGCATCTCGAAGGAGAAGAGAGAATTTCACACGACATAATAGTGGACATGATGCCGATTTCTGAAAGCGGAGACAAAATTCTGCAACACATTGGGGGATTTCACCTACACAGCTTTTGGATTATGTGTGGAAGACTGTGTCAGTTGCAAACATGCTTGATCTAGTCCTTTGATTCTTACAATGACAAATATGGGAGCACTCTGAAGCGACAACAATGTCACGTCATCTAGCAATTAAAATTGAATTAAAATTTTATCTTTTTTTAATTTACCCCCTTCCTGTCAAGATGATGGGTTGAAATGTCGGTTTTTCCTATTTGTTGAGTAAGTGTATAGAATGGTCAGACTCACCAATAAACAGTCGAGATCGACTAGGTTCTGGCCATCAAATAGTACCAAGGGAAATCCAGACACTTCTCCACTATATAATCTGCCAAAAAAGCAGGCGCTTTCAAACTCACCTACAATAGGAATATACTCAAGTTTCATTTCAGGATAGCGGATGATATCCCCCTTCTTTCTCTTTCTTTGGTGGTTCCAGTAATGAGTTTCCTGAGCTTAACTTATATATAGAAGAGGCTGATTTTCTTATCGTTCAGGACCTCATCATTCTATGTTGCGGTCAATGCCAGCAACTGATCATAGTGCTAGTTTCATTTACTGATGCATATGTGCTATTTCTCTACTATGCTTTGCATACCCCCATGGATTACATTTGTGAAATGTCACACGAATTGTAGCGATCTATATAGGTGGTAAGATAATGAAGCAACATATAACACGTTTTGATC
The DNA here is from genome assembly GCA_023653785.1 of Ophioderma brevispina. Lineage (NCBI taxonomy): Eukaryota > Metazoa > Echinodermata > Ophiuroidea > Amphilepidida > Ophiodermatidae > Ophioderma > Ophioderma brevispina. The sequence goes on along the minus strand of JAMKCH010046106.1, from coordinate 3,827 downwards.
ATTTGTATTCAAAATGTTTACGTGTGTGTGTTGCATGACCTTCACAGTTTTGTTCATTGTAGAATCAAAGAATTATATCAAGCCTGTTTCCAGCTTGGTGCAGATTTCCTTCCACCCATGATCCAAAGCTATGTCCGAGGAAATCCCCAAATGGTGCGCAGATTTTTTGGTCTTCAAGCGTTCAGACATGCCATCATGGTCCACTGAGTATGCCATGTGAAATCTTTTTCTCCTCCTACAAGATGCTCACAGCACGATTGCCACTTATCATTACGCTTTCCCTCAGGAATCGTCACAATCATTTCGCTTCTTCGAGTTACAGCTAGCTCAGCGCACAACCTATTAGCACTTAGATTGTAATATCACCAATAACACATGTAATTGAACATCCATTAACTGAAATAAAAAAAAAATCACTAAAAAATCGTTAAAATAACTGTAATAAAGAATAAAATAACCGCAACTTTTATAGAACTTGAATAAAGTAATCAACAATAATGAGAAACACTATCAGCAAATATGGAAATACTGAAAACCTGGACCATTTCACCCCTTTAAATGCTAACTTAGCACATTTTTTTGAGAGCGCCTCCAATTTTTCAAATTCGAGATTTATATACACGGTTGAATTGGTACTGGCTAGCAAACTATACCTGGTGAATGGTTAAGCTCTACAATGTCTATGTGTCGCAAACGAAGGAATTTTGTAACTAGAATAATTAATATCGGGATCCCGATAATAATTCAACGGCTGCTGGAAACGGCCTTCCAATATGAAATAGCAGGGAAATAGCGCCATGTACGTATCTACGCTCATCTATTAGTTGTTTTATTGGTTCAGGCAAGTCAAGTTAGAGGTCATTTTCTTGAGGTGGAACTATTTCATCATGGACGGACATAAACTTTATAGCATTCCAGCTCTGCCGTTAAGTACAATCTAGGATCCCAATTCTAATTACAAAAATCGCTCATTTTATGATAAATACGCGTTTTTGAACATTCTCGTTCGCAGGTGTAGTTTTCTAGACCATTACCAACATAGCTGTGCAAAAATATCAAATTTTGAAAATTGGGGGCGCTCTTCAAAAAATGTGCTAATATTGCTTTAAAACATCATGACAAGGTGCTAAATCACATTTGGCGGCCATATTTAAAAGCGCCCTCCATTAGGAATACTTTTAAATAGTGAATGTGACCACTCTATACATTTGATATGAACAAATCTAGCAAAACACTGACAAACTGGGCCATTTCACCCCATTTTTTGGCTAGTAAAATTTCATTATGATGTGTTAAATTATATTTGGCGGCCATTTTGAAAAGCGCCTTCCATTATAAATACATTTAAGTAGTGAATTTTACCGCTCTATACATTTGACATCAACAAATATAGGAAAACACTACAAAAATGGACCATTTCACCCCATAAAGTGGCTATGTAAACATCATTATATGGTGTTAAATGGCATTTTGGCGGCCATTTTGAAAACGCCCTCTAGCGAAAAAGTGCCGGGGTAGCAAAAGTCTACCCTCACTTTTTTGATATGTCTGATGGTCTAGTCCATGGCTGTGAAGAGTAACTTAGGGCACATCTCATGCACACGGGGACCCACCCAGCCAACGGACTATTTTAACGTCTTAAAGGCACTATCAGTGATTTGCTAAATCATAAAATGGAAAAATCATCAAGAATCAGATATTTGCATTTTTGGAACAAGTTTAGGTATCCTTACATGCCGTGCAAGTGATAATCGGATATTCTAGTCATTACTCTCCGTACGGACAATTACTACAACTTGTAATTGAATGGGGATTCATATCTCTGAATATTGCTGTTTTCTTCCTTTTCTGTCATTTTTTTCAGTTGGAAAATATACTTAATGGGACAGACTTACCCTTCACTTTTAAGCTATTCCTACAAATTTTAAATATTTTTTTATCTTTCGGGATAATCACTGATAGTGTCTTTAATATACTGTTATGTAGGCTTATGGACATGTATACGGAAGTTTCACGACAGGGAAATAAACTGGAAACTAGAGAATTTGTGCCCTTTGTCCAGTATTAAAGGCGCCATTCGTGTTTCCAGCACCTTCTGTTTTATGTTCCAGTAGATATTCTTGAGAAATACTTATCTACAAGTTTTTAGTTGAATCCGATCTTGCGGCTTTGTGTTATGCGTATTGCTACTGTGCTCTAATTTCTGTCCGCTTACGGACAGAAATTACAAAATTGCGAATTTGTTACAGATACAACCGAATTTGCACGTAAGATTAGGTACACATAGATTACTTAGGCTAACGGTTCAGATGATATAAAAATCTCATATTATTTTGAGATAAGTCGGGGGACGAAGTTGTGCTTCACGAAATGTCCCTTTAACATTTTGACACTTAATTTTGCATTTTGACGTTGTTTAAAATTTGACCTTTTGCAAATTTGAACTTTGACCCCTGAACGGTAGGTCGTACGAAAAGGTCACCGTTGACACTTTTTAATGTTTGTCCAAAGCCAACATGTTGACACTGTTAGAATTGCAATTCGACTTTGTTTAGTATTTTGACCTTTGTGACCTTTGATCTTAACGGTAGGTCGGACGAAGAGGTCACTGGGAAACTTTTGATTGATTGTCCAAGGTTAACATTTTGACACTGTTAATTTTGAAGTATGACATTGTTTGATATTTGATCTTTACTCGTGATCCCTAGGTATCCCTCGTGGTCAAACCATGAAATAACTTTTGTAGCCAGTCACCAATAGATGCTTTTGACAGAGTTTGGTTGAAATCGATTAAAGCATATGGGAGAAAAGAAGAAGAGGAGGAGGAGGAGGAAAGAAATGCAAGAAATAAATAAGTTACGCGGCTGCCGCCTAACTTAATGAGTAGCTAAAGAGGGAGGTCATGATGATCAAATGATATGGTTAAAGTTAGAAATCCTGGAAATATATACATATTCCAGAAACCAGAAATAAGGTAAAAATGAAATTAAACAAATGAAAGGGAATACGAAGCAAGAACATAGAACACCAGAAAAGGGGGTTTGGTAGGATTGAAAATCAACAAATAATAGAAAGGGGTGGTTGTCCGTTTTGGTAGAGGGTTAACACTTAAGTGACCAAGGGGGGGGGGTTCCTATGGAGCCCCAAAATTTGTTTTCGCGGTGGCCGCTTTACGCGTGGGATTTTTGCGCCAATTTTTTTGTAATTGTCTTACTTTTAAATGCGCTTCTTTTCATACCAAAAAAATTAAAATCGGCCAAGCCGTTAATGAGTTAATTAGTGGGGGTCCCATGGACCCCCCCCCCCCTTGGGCACTAACGGAAATCATCTGAGAATATTTATAATTATCAAAGAACCAAAGCTATTTTTTTTGCTGATATATGTTCACACATACATGTAAGTAAACAATTAATAGTAAAATTAAAAATAATTAACCCTTTATGTGCTGAAAACAAACGATTTCGTCATGGACGTTGCTAAACCGTTACTGTACAAACTCTATGGGAAAATGATGTGTATTTTGCAACACCCGTACAAAATACAGGATCCCTAAAACTGCAGGTTTTGTGTTATACATATGTAATTTGGGTCTTCTAGAATAGATATCAACATAAAATAAGTTTTCAAAAAGTTTGATGTAAGCGCGAGGCTCAGTTGAAATTTCCATCTTTTTGTCCAATTTTCGCATGTTTTGAAAACAATGTTTTGCCCCTAATTTGCAGCCCGAATAACAAATTTCATATTTTATTGCTGTTTTGGGGTTGTCTTATGACCTTCACATGTGGTATAAATTTCCTCCAAGATGCCAGGCCTAGAGAGAAGCAAAA